>JAWZYV010016006.1:0-47364 GCA_038373885.1 Cheiracanthium punctorium
CAGCGCATATCTGCAAAGCTATACTCGGGGTAAACTTAACCTGATAGTGGAGGTAAAGCTATGGACCGTGCGATTCCGCCACTGTCAAATAGTTCTTTCCGTTCACCCAGCTTTTTACAAAACTAAGAATTTTTCATCTACTAAGGGATAAAATAAAGTGTATGTTATAAAACAATTGCACATTTATGTTATTAAATGCAATAATTAAAAGGATTAAGAATTTTAGTCAGAAATCAGATGTAACGCCTTCTCACATGTTTGACCAATGATAGACCTTTTTGTGCTGGCGGGAATTTAGTACTGCGGATTTGCCTTGTGATTGGGTTGCTTTGTGATGCTGACAGCCAAATAATTGGAATGAGAAACGAGTGTCGGAGCGATACATGCGGAGAGTAGTAAAATGGCCCCTCTAGCCTTCTCCGCCGCTATCAGGTTAGGTTTGCCCCGAGAGTGTGCAGGATGGTAAAAAGAAGCCAGACCTGCGGATACGGATTTGAAACTCTTAGCGATCAAGCTTACAGTAGACTGCTGACCCGGCTATTAGGAAAAAAAGGAAAAAAAAAATCACCTCCGTTCGAATGTAATCTACGAATACAGCTCTACCAGCTTCTGTGAAACAGGCAAAAATCGGTGCATATATATGCAATGGTTATAAGGAAAAGTGTGCAGAATGGTAAAAGAAGCCAGACGTGCAGGTACGGATATAAAAACGAATAATTCGTTTCTTATACCCGCGGATACAGATATGAAAATGGTTGTAGTTTTATTCATTGATGATTTGTTGTCATATCCGCGCATACGAATACGAATCTTTTAGGTCTGAATTTATTTTTTGAAAAATACGTTACCAAGGGTCGATGCAGACAAAAATTGGGTCCGTTCTGCGGCCCCTTTACAAAATTACAATCGATTAAAATGGCTCTTCATTGGCATCTTACCCTACATTTTAATCTGTTTTATCAATTATTTTAACAAAAAAAGTGACTTTTATTAAAAATTGGCACGAAAATTCACAAAAATAAATGTTGAAATTCACAAAATTAAGTATTGAAATTCACAAAAAGAAGCAATTTTCACAAAAATAGTGTTAGGAAAAAAAAAAAAACGCTATTTCTTTACTTACCTTTTATTTCCATGACATTTTATCTCTAAATTTGCTAAAGTGAAAAAAAACGAAACTTTTGTAAGCTCCTTTAAAAGTTTTCTAAGTGAAAACGTAAGTTCGTTAGCATTTGAAAATGGCGGTGTAAACATCGTCATGTCTTTAACGCCGTAATAAAAAGTTTACATTTCTCGCCGATAGATGGCGCTGTTCCTGATTTGCATAAAATAAGAACTCTTTTTTTTTCCTATGCAAATATCCATCGCAGTCCCGCACTAACTGGCAGGTATAAAAAGAGCATCACAAGTTAACCGGTCAGACAGTGAGAGTTCTCGGTCTGCTATGTTGTGTGTGTAATCAACCGACGTGATTCAAGTAGAGCCGGATCAGGGATCCGTGCTGCGGTACCCAGATGATTCAATATGATGTGATGTGTTTTGTGAATCAGAATAAGATCGCCGCTGGCGACTTATCTTCGAGAAAGCTTATTTTTATTTGTGTAACTAATCGGATGTTGCTTAAGTATTGTGTCTTCACCATGTGCACTGTGTAAACCTACCATAATCATCTTGTTTCAATAAACTACAGAAAAAAGGTACCTAATTTGTCTTTCTCATTTAAACGCATATTCAAAACCAAAAATTTCTACTGTGCAACTCAAGTTAAATGAGTTTCAACTCTGCCTAGAATCTACAAAAACTTATTTTACAGATAAAATCCAGTGACTATTCAATTTCAGCCAAAGACTTTTAATTTGCTTGTTGAATAGCTTAATTTATAATACAATATAGTTAGTTTCCTTTTCAAATAGGACTCTGGAAAAAATTCTTGTATCGATCCCTGATTACGTAGAAGCGGTAATTTCATGCAGAAAGTGTGAAATATTCTTCAACAATGATGACTGACTGGCTGAAATATGTGGCTTAAAGAATCACCTGCTCGTTGCGCTAATTTCCAGTATGTGTCTTGTATCTTGGTCTAGACGTCAGATAGAGCTCTTTTAGACACACGGGTTAAAAAAATTCTATTTGTTATTAATTAAAAAAAATTAACAAAAAAAAATCAATACAAAATTTACAGGTCCTTATGTGCCTTAAATTTCTGAATCTCTACAGCCAAACCAAGTAGATATTCAAAACTATTGACCCTCTTGTTATAGCTTATTAAGACAGTAGTTCGATGAAAATCTAGTGATTTTGGTACATTAACACGATTAATTGCGCCGCGTATTTGAAAAGCTTTATGATGTCTCTTCACAAAGCGTACTAGACACTATAGTAAGCAATAAACCTATGCCAGTCGAGAAACTTTCAGAAAATATTCTATCGAAAAATGATGGTAATAGGAAATGCAATCCCGATCCCGCTGGAACGGGATCCTACGGTATCCCGCACAAATGCTTGCGGGATTAGGATCGTGATCCAGCGGGATTGACACTGAGATATAAATTATTTTTTATTACAATTTCACGCTGATTTCCCAATCAATAGACCGAACATTTTTGCATATTTATGTCTTATATTATGTTATCTAACAGTAAACAAATCAATAATTACGATTTTTAATTTAAAGTTTTTTTTTCTTTTAAATTATCTTCCAATAGAAGTTTGAATCGAATATCTAAATCTAAATATTGTAATCTATTTTTTCGCAAACTTCCCAATCTCCAAATGAACAGAAATATTTCATACTAATTTATCTCTTAGCGAACAGTCACGAATTAATTGTAAAAAGTTTTCATTTTAGTTTTTAATATTTTTAATTCATATTTTTTTTAATTATTTTACTAGAATTAAATCTAGACTGGGAAATAATTCATTGGATTTGTTCGATTTATACATTCTTTTTTCTGCAACTAAGAAAATAACATAAGTATGTGAATGTATCTATAAATTGTATATTCCTGGAAATTCCTCATTTTTAGCAACCAACATAAGACATAACTTAGTATATTGTCCTGAATATCATGATTATAATTTTCATATTTCTCTAAATTATTGTATTAATTATCTCATAAGATTAATTATTATTATTAAAGTTAAACTTCATAGTGCTTGAAATATTAATTTTTTTCTACTTTTCTCTGTTGAAATGAAGTCCAAATTAAATGAAATTTCCACGCTTAAACCAAACGAGCGAAATTCGATCAATCGGAGCGATTTTTGGCCCAATTTTCAAAAGTGCGGAGCAAAATATAACAATAAGTGAGTTGGGGAATTCTCAGAAAAAAGACGAAGCGAGGCTGGGAATTCTCAGAAAAAAGACTACTTAAAGAGCACTTTTGTGGAAATACCGGTAGGTTTCCATGGAAACGGATTGCTCCGCAATGTATCGTATTTTCGCTCTTTGGGTGTAAGTGTGTCAATACCGCGGGATTGCAGGATCAATAAATCTCAGTCCCGAAATCCCTCAAGACGAAAAACAGTGCGGGATTGCATTCCCCAGATGTTCGGAAACAAGTCCTCAATAGAAAGACGTTTAGCTTCATCTAGAAAAATTAGACTTTCTATTGCAGCAATAAGAGATAGAGCCCTTCTGCAGGGAAAGGGCGGGGAAATAAAGCCCATCACATAGAAATATTGAAAAATCTTATCAAATTATGCCAATAGTAAATACATGCTAATAGCTTTAAGTTACTAATACAAATTTTAACGAGGAATTTCTGTGCTAAACAAGAAGATTCACTTAAAAATAAACACTTTATTAAGTTTTGAATTATAAATATGTTTAACTAACAAAAAATTAATCGATAACAAAATAATTTGATGTTTTAAAATTTCTTTCATTTTTTCCTGAAAAACCGCTAAAAGATCCGTTAAAAAGAAGGGGATACGGATACAGATCATTTTTTTAGTCTCTGACAGATCTGGAAAAGGATAATAACTTTTCGCTCAGACGAATACATATCTTTTTTATTCGAATGCCTGCGGATACTGATACGGATATCCGACATACCTTTAGTTATAACATGGATATGCAAAAAAATGTGTGCGTGTAATCTTTACGCGCGATTGAAGTAAAACTTCTTTGACGTTTACGACACATATCACTGAAATGATTAAACTTAAAATAAATATCATATTATAATTTAATTATATTTACTATTCATGTACTTTACAAATATTATATAAATGCTATATTCATATTATTCATTGGAAATAGGTACTTGAATGTCATCGTAATTTTTTTTATGTATGAAATTATAGGTTTGTGGTAACCAGTGGCGCACCTAGGAGGGGGAGTTTAGGGGGGGCTGGGCTACATACAAATACTGCTGAACTCAGTCATAGTGACCTCGGTTAGTTACAACTCTCTTATAAAGTTAAAATATTCGGTACCACTTGACTGTCCCATAGAACATAAGCAATGTAACTCATTATACAGTCATAAATAATTATCTGATCTTTTGAGCGACGTTGTAACCGTGTGTAACAGTGTTTCAACTAACTGTAAGCATTTATTTAAAAATTTTTTAAATAAATATCTTTTTTGGTTAGAAATAATTTGAAGACAATTAAAAAAAAGAAAGAACTAAAAAAAATTAATTCATTAGCGACAATTTTCATTTTTTTAACGCTTTTCACTTCTAACTTTCCTACCTTTAGGGGGGGCTTCAGCCCTCATAGCTCCCTCCGTGTGGTGCGCCTATGGTGAGTAACTATAATGTGAAACATAAATTTTACTCTCTAAATTTGCTAATTTTCTTGAAAATACAGCATCTATCGTTGTACCGAAACGCGTTGTTGATTGAAGTCGAGAAGTATTCATAGTTAGATCAAATTTTTCTTTTAAAAAATCAACTAACGGCTGAGATTCTTGAGAGCGAAAATTAACATTAAAATCTCCAGTAAGAATCATCGGTAATTCATGATAATTACTTAGAATCCAGGAAGTGTCCATGTTGTAGTATTATTCTTTAACTGTTTTCTTATACCATTGTTCCGTCTGGAGGTTGGGTTTGAATGGGGGGAATGTCCATAGTCTAGTATTATACTTTAACTGTGTTCTTTAACTGATGTTTTCCTCTGTTTGTTGGGTTCGAATGCAGGTAGTGTAATTTTTTTTTTGTGTTTTTCTATCACAGTGTTCTTAAGCGTTGATTTCGTCTGCTGGTAGGTTTCGAATTATTATTCTGTATCCGTGTTTTTAAACTGCAGGTTCTGTCTATTGTTTGGGATTGATTGCAGCCAGGGTCCGTTTCTTTGTGCTTTTCCAAAACCATGTATATTATTCATCTAAAAATAAGGATTATCGAGAACCTCCTGTGAGGTTGGGATTACATGTAAAATATTGTGTTGGATGTACCTTCACAACGCTTATTGATATATAAAATAAAGATTGATGTCTCAAAGATACGGCACTTGACTGTTTTTCTCGCCGTTTCTTTCCCTAACAGGTTCCGCGTACTTTTACAGGATGAAGTCGGCGAAAGCAGCAGAGCGGTCGAAAAGGTAGGTTTTTCTGTGGTTCTTCTTTTTCAGGGTCAGCGTGGAGTATATGACATATACGTCACTTCCTTTACTGAGCGTTACTTCCGTCAGAAAAAAAATCTGAGTTACTCCCTAGTTGCGCCTAAAAAAGTTTTGCTTCAGAAAGCGGAAATTTCAAACGCTTCAACAACTTTACAAAATGATAAACAATCTGATAATTTTTGTTTGGATTTTATTTATTAAACTTTGTTAATTTATGGACACATCTAAATACATACTAAACTATTGTTCAAGATTACTCACAAACCTAAAAACGCGTATTTGCAGATCCTTTTAAATCCACTTGTTCAGAGAAATCCTTTATTTTTAAGCAACAGTAGATTTATGGAATAAACAACCCGTATGAAACGAAACAAACTCTTTGTTCCAACTGAAGTTATTTTATGATAAATTCTAATAGATTTTCCCAGTGTGTTATTCCTATTTTGAAGTTTTTTCTGGTTGCGCAAGAATTTAAAATGATATCATTTATAAAATTCCGAGAACATTCAATATCTCGGAAAAAAAGCAAAACTTTTAAATGATTGTTCAGGATATGAGCAGAGAAGTTTTGTATAAAGGAATATATATTTATTTTCAATAAAGAAAAATATATTAAAGACCGCTACTTTTTTGTTTAATGCGCTGGAAAATGATTTTATACAGAATCGCGATTGCGTTAGCAATGTAGGATCGAAAGATGTTAAATTAAGCAAGCGATTGCTATTTACCGTCCTTGAGACAGAACACTTAGAATTTGCTACTGAAGTAAAAGAATAATTAAAAAGTCTGAATAAACTTTAAAAATATATTTAAAAACGATAAATAGTGGTAAAAATTTGCCAAAAAAATTAACCAAATAAATTAACCAAAAATAGGATGAAAGGAATATTGGATTCGCTTTTCAATGGTAAGAAATTATATTTTGAATAGGATTTTTTAGGATCAATAAGCCTCAATCCCGAAATCTCGCGAAACGGAAGACAGTGCGGGATTGTATTCCCTATTACCATAATTCTAGCAGCATGTGTCTGTCTTACTTAGGCCTCGTGTTGGCGTATATCACTGTTGGTCCAATACTGGATTATTTAGGCAAAAAAGAAACAGATATGACCTAGCACTAGGAAAATAAATATCGTACTACGCATTGGATTTATTAATTTGCAAAATAATATCTCCTTTCCTTTCTAAAATGAGTTAAAGTAGTCTATTCTGGCAGATAAACTAATTGAGCACTTTCTTTTATGCCATTAATATTTAAACGTCATGCAAAATAAATAATAATAAAAGTACTTTTCAATCATTTGAATTGAGTGTCAATGTCTTAAACTAGTATAGAAAACGATGAAAATAGAGTAGTACCCCGACTTACTCGAACGCTGACTTACGCGGTTTTCAAATCTCGTCCATTCGTCTTTTGTTTACTTCCAAAATAACTTGACTTTAACAAATTGTCTTATTGCATTATTTTAATAAGACTATTTGTTATAAATATGCATTATCTAATATGTTATTGTTTTTCTAAATTGTTGTTTTCCATAGTCTCAGGTCTCAAAAATGTGTGTGCATATATACGCGAAATTACAACCCGACCTACACGGCTGTCGCTCACTACCATACATATAAGTGGGGGTATTAACGTATTACAAACTATACACACACACATATTTCTTTCTTATCTGATTAGGATTTATGGAACATAGGATGGGAATTGAACAGCATACTCTTTAAAAAATATAGATAAAATAACTTAAAAAAAATGATTTCTTCAATAGAGAAATTTAACCTAAGAATTGCTTGTTTCGATTGAAAAAAATTGTCTTACCGTGTCAATTTACGTATATTGATACATATGTAAATTAATTATTAATTATCGCTATTTTAATATGGTTAATTAACTCATTAGCTAGTAAAACTTGAAACTTGCAAATTGAAATGATTAGCACGCATTTAAGCTACTTATAGACTAATGTGCTGCATGCACCACATTGCTGCATCACATGCATTTGGAAAGGAAAAAAAAAAAACCTAGCAATAAAACTAAACGAAATGCATGCGGCAATGTTTCTAGGCCGAGCAATCACTATCTAAATAAAATAGCATATTAACAAAAGTATTATTTTGATAAAAAGACTTGGCGTCTGTTTATGGTATCTAAACATATGTACTGGAACTCTGACACATATATTTTTAAACTTTATTGGAAAAATAAGAAAAAAAAAGAATAAAAATATTGTCCATATTTAAAAACCCTTTTTATAATTTTAATAATTCATCAATTGCCTATTACAATTTGAAGCCCAAATTATTACGATTTATATTACATTGCCATTATTGTACTTAACAGTGTATACTTGATAAATAAATCACGCAATTTTATAAATTTATAAAATTAAACGATCTTCTCTAAGAATATTCTTTAGGCTTTCAGCAGTTCTAGTTCAAACAACATAAGAGTAGGAGCGTATAAGATGAAATAAAGCACTGCGTTTCTTTCAACATTCCCCAGAATATAAAGTTCCATGATTTGAAATTCTTCTTCGACTACATTTAAAATCTGGAGAAAGAGAAACAATATATATATATATATATATATTAAATTTCTTTTCCTCATTTTAAAGAGAGAGGAGATGAGACAATTCAGTGAGCACTACAAAAGAAATAACACATCTTTTATGAAATCCGCGAGCAGAAACATGAACGGAGCGGAACAAAGGAATTCTTTGCTCATTTAATGAATGCTGGCGAAGCGGAGTTGAGGAGAGTTGTTCTCCGAAAATGTGTCTCCAAGACCAATGTAATTGGAAAGATCATTTTCACGATTCCGTGTCTTCTTCCCTCCGCCCCACCCCCCTTTTGTTAAAGCAAACAAACAGAAATATCTATCTCTTTATATTTTCACTTTTAATAAAGGTATTCTAATTTGTTATGCATTTCTTTTTTCTGACGAATTTTCATTTTTATGGTGCGTCATGTTTCGTAATAAATTCGCGGTTTTTAATTGAAATGACGTTATAACGAAAGTGTTAAATTTTAAGACAGTCGGATGTGTTAATTTATCGTCTGTTGTGCCTGATTTAAAAATGTGTTTGCGACGTCGCAAAATTAAACTCATCAGCCGATTTTGAAAATGTTACTATGTATCGTGATAGAAAATTTTCGAGCCACGTATCAAATTAAGGAGCAAAAAAAGGAAAGTTACTTTTGAATGTCAAAACAAATGCTAAAAATACAAAAGTTTTTGGCACAAAGTTAGGAGGACACGTGCCCCCGCTCAGACGCTACGTGTATAAATCCTTTGAAACTCATTTGAAAATGCTATAATAGTTGACTGCTTACTGTTGTAATAAAAAAGCTCTCAAAAGGAACTGGTGTTTAACCGATGGAATAATAAATATTTTGTTAAATAACACACATAAAAAGAAATTATCAATCCAGGAGGCTCGTTTTGGGAGAAAACATTTTTCATTCTTCTTCAGCTGAATAAGGAACCACTAATAGCAATCACAGAAGAGTGGGGATACATAAGTACCTTTTAGGTGTGTTATTTTACAAAGTTATCATTATTTTATGCTAACTAATGTATCCCCAGCTTTCATAAAGTACGTTTGTTTACCTGTTGTTGTTTTTGCTAATGCCTTCTGTCAACGGCGGGGTGGTGCCAGATCCCCCATATAGGCAGACGATGGGCAGAAGGGGCTTCTTCCATTTTAATGAGCCCCAGTGGGACGAAGTCCGACTCAGCCTAATTTTCAACCAATTCCAGAGGAGGGACCAACCCCCTGAAATCGGCACCCCCAGAGGTATCGTTTAACAACTTGGAGGACATTGGAGCCACGACAGATTTTACGTGCACCAGCTCCCATTAGCATACACGGCCCCACAGCAGTCGAGCCGTGAGGAGTTGACCCTCTCAAGCACTGTCCAAGCCGGATGCTGCTTCACTTGCCGTGTTCTTATGGGAACGAAGTTTAGCGCCCAGACCATTGCGGTACTTATCTTTATCTAAATTAAGGCATTATAAAAAAAATACGGTCTAAGCTAGTGGTGGCGAATAGAGATGAGTTCGGGCTCATTTTTTGAAGCCCGAGCCCGCCCGAGCCCGAGCAATATTATTAAAGTTGGAGCCCGAGCCCGAAATTTCAGCTAAATACAAATAAAATTAACCACTTCATTAAGAGGATACAATAAATTTTGGAGCTTCACACACCTTCTAGTCCCCCGTGCCGCTATTTTTTGAAATAAGTACGTCTATTTATCCCATGAATCACTTTTTAAAATCTGTTTCAAGGAGTATGTTCAACAAAGGAGAAATTTTTCACGAGCCCGAGCCCGAACGCAATCGTGAATTACAGAGCCCGAGCCCGAGTCGGGCCCGGGCTCGGGCTCGGGCTTTCGGGGTCGGGCTGAGCCCGTCTCATCTCTAGTGGCGAACCCTTTGAATATCCTGCGCCATTTTTTGTCGCACAGCTGTTAGGGCCATATAATTCAAGCACTTTTTATTTCCTTAGGTTCACAGGTAGAGTTAAGAAATTGTATACTAATTTGCTTTAGTATAGGAGAGGAAAAGTAACAACATGTGAACATGAGATTGAAATGTTGTTCTGACTCTAGAACTGTATAAATAATTTTTCGGGTATTTAGCAGGGGATCAGATATTGTTCTATATTTAGTAACAGGGTATTTGGAATGCATACACTGCAAAAAAAAGTCTGTCAAATTTACAGAAAAAAACTGTCAGCCAGGACGCCAGTTTATTTCCGTATATTTAACAGAAATGTTCTGTAATTTTTTACAGATTCTCCGTTTATTTTACAGAAAATTTCTGTGTGTTTTGCAGAAGTCTTCCATAATTTTTACAGATTCTCTGTTTATTTTACAGAAAACTTCTGTGTGCTTTACAGAAGTCTTCTGTAGTTTTTTACAGATTCTCCGTTTATTTTACAAAAATCTTCTGTATGTTTTACAGAAGTCTTCCGTAATTTTTACAGATTCTCTGTTTATTTTACAGAAAACGTCTGTGTGTTTTACAGAAGTCTTCTGTACTTTTTTACAGATTCTCCGTTTATTTTACAGAAATCTTGTGTATGTTTTACAGAAGTTTTCCGTAATTATTTACAGATTTTCCATCAATCTTACAGAAATCCTCTGTGTGTTTTACAGAAGTCCTCTGTAATTTTTTACAGATTCTTCATCAATTTTACAGAAATATTTTGTGTGTTTTACAGAAGTCTTCCGTAATTTTTTACAGAGTCTCTGTTTCTTTTACAGAAATCTTCTATGCGTTTTACTGATTTCTTCTGTATTTTTAAAAATTTTTACAGATTCTCCGTTTATTTTATAGCAATGTTTTGTATTTTTTTTTTTTAGATACTGCATCTAATTTACAGAAATCTGTAATTTTTCCAGATTCCCCGTGTTTTGTCGACGGTATATTTCTGTCAATGTAGCAGACTTCTGTCTCTGTTTCTTTTACACAAATCTTCTATGCGTTTTACTGATTTCTTCTGTATTTTTAAAAATTTTTACAGATTCTCCGTTTACTTTATAGCAATGTTTTGTATTTTTTTTTTTTTTTTAGATACTGCATCTAATTTACAGAAATCTGTAATTTTTCCAGATTCCCCGTGTTTTGTCGACGGTATATTTCTGTCAATGTAGCAGACTTTAATCATTTTTTTACAGCTTGATTTAAAGAATTTACAGAAAAAACCAGTTTATTTATGAAATATATTTTGTATTTATAACAACTTTCTTTTGTTTTTAATAATTCAATACCTTACTTAAGATTACTTAAAAAATTTACTCACTTACAATTACTTAAAAAATTCAGTAATTTTATCATATACTAGCTTCTTTCGGCGACCTTGGCCCTGTTAAGTGGTAAAAAAATTCTCCTACGAAATGTTAATGAAAATAAATTCTTGAGTATGTTTTGAAATCATAGGTGACATTAATTATTTTCAATCAATTCCATCCAAGGCCATACTTTAAAATTAAGTAACTGTACAAAATAAAATATTAGTGTTGAAAAAAGAAAGATTGATAAGAACGATTGCTATCAATCAAGTAAAACAGTAATCAAAGAAGCTGATTTGAAATGAATCAATGCATTTCAAAGCACAAAAATTTATACACAAATCAATGGATCAGGGGTGGGAGTGTAGATGTTCCAAGCATAAAATTTAAAGTTTATTTTTAATGCTATCAAAATTATTCCTTGATATTATCCATAAAGTATCCATCAATTTCTATGTTCATGGGGATGGAAGCGTATCAGTTTGTCATTTCAATTGTCCTTAAATAAATGGTTGGGGTATTTGTAGTAAATAAAGTTAGTTAAAGTATTTACTGTAAGGTTTTTATTTTAGGTGATTGTAGCGCGTCATTGTAGTTAAAATAATATATATGTTTGCTTCTAAACTATTGATTAATGTAGTGATGGCGTCGTTCAAGTAAATACTACATATATAGAGTGAAACCTCTGAGAAACAGATACGTTTGGTCCTATAAAATAATGGCCATTATATGAGACAACCGTTCTTTGGAGGTTCACAATAATGTTAATTCAATAGTCTCAATTCAATTCTGTAAACTTCTAACAGTGTCTGTTTTAATGACCAGTCTTCGGAGGTGACCGTTAGTAGAGGTTTTAATGTATATACATATATGGATCTTATTTTTTAGAAATAGTTTTTAGGAGTTTAAAATTACTCTTGCATGATATATCTATGCTTAGATTTTTGTAATATCCATAATTAATCAAAGAAATACGTCAGGAAAAAAATGTGAAAAATTAGATTTATTTTAAGAAAAAAAAATACAGTATTTATAAAGTATTTACAAAGTACAAACAGAGGAATATTTACAATGTTTATTGTTTATAATTTTATAGTGGTCAATAAATATATTAGTGGTCAATTAGCTCATATGCCGACATTATATTAAGTAAATTGAGAATTTTCATATTAACGGCCTCTCTTTTTTTCACAACAGGATTCTTCACGCATCCTCTGTTAGGATTTATTCCAAGCAAACACCTAGAAACAAAATAATTTACTTCAGTGAATTAAACACATTTAAAAAATCACATTTTACTTTTGACTCATCTATAAACTGAAATTTGTTAGCACAAGCTAGGAGCATAATAATTTTACTTTTCAGCAGCACTTATCGTAATTCCCCCTCGACAAGCGCGTAGCCAGGGAAGGGGAGGCTAGAGGAGCTACACCCCCCCCCGAAAATTCAAATATGTATGTTTATATACAGGGACGGATTTAGGGAAACAGGCTCTGCAGCCCCGCTTCCTCTAGAAGAGAGGGGCACCCAAGGGGCCCCATTACCACAATCCACCCAGTATTCTAGGGAAGGCTTATATTCTAGGGAACACCCTTATTCTAGAGAAGGCTTATTTCAGTATTTCAGACACTTCAGTACTAAAATAGAAAAAGTTCCAGTGTATTTTAAAAATGATCACTATGCCGCGCCTATGTCGGAGGGTGGGGGGCTCTTTCTTGCACCTTTCGTAGGATCCCATGATACCTATGTTTAACTTATGGTATTTGAATGTTTGAGCCTCCCCGAATAAAAATCCTGACCATGGGCCTGCCCTTCCAAATTAAAATGTCAAAATTACCATCTTGTTTTAAAATAGAAGACTGTATGCATCATTGCTATTGAATATTCGAAATAAAAATACATGATAAAATATTTTTACTACATTTAACAATATGCTTAATTTTCGTCAAATCTTTTTGAAAAAATAATGAATAAGAAAAAAGAATCAAATTTTCAACTTTTTAAAAGCGGAAAGCTCAAATTTTTAAGCGTTCCTCTCTTTTTAAATGCAAAACATTTATAAAGAACTGCTTACAGAGCGATCAGATCTGCGCTAATTTTTAATTACTTTCTTACATATTTGAACTTCGAAAAGTATTGAATAAAAAATTTCTATTTATGTTTAGTGTTCCTGATTCAGGATATTGGTCACTGACTACACTTATGATTCGAGATTTTGAAATTTAAAACGTTGATGATCAGACTGTATAATAAGCAAAATATTTAAAAAATACTTTTATAACTAGGCATTGATATGAAATGGTTTTAAAATTTATGCATTAAAATAAATAAACAATTTATCTTGCACAAAGCCTCACCAGGGTATAGTGGTTATATCACTGAAAATAGTAAACGGCCGAAGTGTGAAGGTCCCGGATTCGGGTTCCATCGCACATCCTTCGACCTAACCGTTCGGTGTTTCTCCGAAACTCCGAACGGTTAGGTCGACGGTCCTCTCCTCGTCCTCTCCTCGTTAAATACGCCGTATGAGTTTGCAGATAGTTTTGGGAATATGTGCGCAGATAGCTTTTTCTTTTATCTGACTATGGTTGTTAGTAAACTGAAATTGTATTTATTTAAAGGAAAGAAACGGGGTTTTAGGGGGTGGAATCCCCCTCACAGAGTAAATGTTAACTTAAAATATAGTAAATAAGAATTATAAAAAAATCTATACATCCCTGTTTAAGAATCTAAAAAATGAATACATAAAATATTAATGCCATTGAAAATTTGACAAAGACTTCCAATAATGACCAGTACTAAAGCTGTTCCGATCACCAGAAGCCAAAACTACCATGTTTACTCACGTAATAGTCGCACTTTTTTGCCAATTTTTCATGTTGAAAGTCCAGGTGCGACTATTATGCGGGTAAAATCTACTATATAATATTGTAACTCTAAACAGCTATTTTTTCTGCTTCAAAACGGGGGTGCGACTATTACGCGAGTAAACACGGTATTCTGCATCAAATGACGATAAACATTGTAAAGAGTTTTAAATCTCCCTGATTTAGAAGAGAATTTTTGCAGAATTCCCTGACTTTTCCAGACATAAAATTTCTCAAATCCCTGAATTCCAAGTCTCCCCTGAACACACAAAAAACTAGAAAATTCCCACTGTAAAATTACTTCAAATCAAAATCTAGCTGTTTATCTCATACAAATGAAAAATTACTTTTAAAACTGAAGAAAATGATTATTGTTTTTGATAATGACATAATTTGTAGAAAAAAGAAAATCACAATGTTATGAACCTAGAAATATTTCTTTGATAAAATATACTACTCGTCATTAAAATTGCTGCACTGTGTGTAGCATGTCACCTTCTTGGTGTTGCTATTTTAATTACCAGTTGTGTATTAATAAAATAAAAAAAAACAGTTATATGCTATATACATATAAATTTCACACTTTTTAAAATATTGCTATGTGGTTTGATTTATTTATATGTTTACAAAATGGTAGTTAAAAGTGTTTCATTAACTTTGAAAAAAAGTGTATAACTATGCTTCTTTGATTCATTTTTACTAGGATTAAGAAATAATAGCATGCAATATGCAAAAGGAATTGCAATGTGTGTACAAATTTAAAACTACATAACAAATATTACAAGGAAATTATAAATAATTTGTAGATACAATTCTTCTGTTCTTTTATACGTTAAAAGGTGAAATATATCATTTCTTTAATTTGGTTTACCTCATAAACTTGATTGAGATATATCCATTGATTTAAATTATTGACGGCACTTACGCGTTAGGAAACTTTAAGATACTCCTAGAAAATCAGAATACTTATTGTAAGTATAGAAGAAAGAAATTTATAAGTCTGGGAAGTGTATATATTATATTTGATGTGAAATTCCCCAGAGCACACATGCAGGGGCGTAGCCAGGGGGGGGATATCGGAATATATCCCCTCCCCGAAATTTTTGGATTAGTGATGAAATTCCGTCTATTTATACACATACCAGTTCATATCCCCCCCCCCCCCCCCCGAAAATTTTTCCAGGTGCATATCCCCCACCCGAAAAATTTTCCCCGCTACGCGCCTGCATACATACACACTAAAAACATCATAAATCGTTCGGTGTTAGACGACTATTCAAGTACAAACACTGAAAATAAACAATATATTTATCACAGTGCCAGGATGTTTAAGTTCAGCGATATTCTTTCACTTACTGGAGCACTGAAAACAAAATGATTGCGAACAAAAACACTCATTCCAAAATATCTAACATATCCATAACTATATAATAAGAAATGCTAACTACAATTCTAGGACCAATTAGCAAGTGCAATGAATATAAACAAACACTATAATAAGGAAATAACTTATGAGAAACAGTTTATGAGTAGTACTTAACTTGTTACATGAAGTTGCTATTGCTCATTTCCCCCAAAACCAAGAACAATTGCGATACGTAGTTGTGAACAAGTATATCGGATTTGTGTGGTTGGCTCGAAGCCCGCTTATAAATCCTCGTCAGAAGGACAACACAAACAAGGAAACCTCCCCGAAGCTCACTCAACGAACGAATTTAATCCAGTCATACGTACACACTTAAAGAAACCTAATGTGTAAAAATTAGTTGCTATCTCCTAAATTAAAGCTAAAATTAATTAATAAAAAATGAGTATGAGCCGACATAATAGAGCCTCTATCGCTACTTGGCGCTTTCTATTTTCTTTTATAAATGCTTTTACAAAAAGATGCTTATTTAATAAGCATTTTAAGTAATCACAGGTCAGGATTCATCTACAGCAATGATTCACTGCGCGCAGAATATATGGTGGGAAAAAAATCAGGCCGGTAACTGGTTCCGTTTTGGAGAGGGGGGGGGGGGTGGAGGAAATTGGACAAAAATATTTTTTAAACATAAAATCTATGCATGCATAGGAGTTTAAACGTGTCTTTTTAGAAGAAGCTTAGCTTTTTAGCGAAATAAGAATTGAAATAAACAATGGTATTAAAAAAATAATTTTAAAAAATTGTAAGGTAATTTTTTTGGAGGGGAGGGGTTCACCCTATAATTCCCTCCCCCACCCCTTTGATTTGACCCTGAAAGAAATATATTATTAAGTTGTTTCATTAACACAATGTCAGAAAACTGCTGCACTTAATTTTTTTCCGAATTCCTCAGTTTTTTTCGGGATGTTCAATATATAATGGCTATAACAATCTATTGTTTTTACTTAAAATCGGCATTGTAGTGTAGGAATGTGTCACAGCATTTTGTGATTGAATCTTACTTTCTACTTGCTTCGATCCTCTATGTTCCAGGGTTCGTCTAGAAGGATTTCTAAATTAAAACCTGACTGATCAGCATAAAAATTTGATCGTCTTTTAACAACGAATCCTTTATAAAGACATTTACATTATTTACGAACGCCTGCGTTAATTTCTTAATGATTTCCTTTGACCGAGAGTTTTTCAGCAAAACAAATTTTGTAACTTTCCTGCTCACAATCTTATTCTTTTTTAAAAATCTGTACTGCCATCCTTTAGATGCGCGGAATTTCAGTCCTAATTCGAATGCCTTTTCTGAAGCCCAAGTTTGTAAATCACAATCATGTACATTTTTCTGTAATTTTCTTGCGTGATAGAAGTGTTAAAACGTATATTTTTAAATTTGATTTAGTTTATATTTATAGTCGCCATTCTTCTGAATTTGCTTTTCCGACAGGTAAAACTGAGTTTTATTTGTAACAAATTTAAAATAATTTTGAACACCCTGTAAACTGCCGGATTTTGCCACTATTGTATCCCGCCAGTTTTTTACTGCAATCTCCTTATCTTTTCAAGAAATAAATTGCTTATTTTGCAATGTCCTCACTGGACATGAAGTCAATGCTTTCGTTTTCTAAACTAGAAAATATAGGATCTTCAGGGGTATCGAGTAATAAGCATTGCTCATTTGCTACCAAATCTGTTGCATTTACTTTCTGATAATTTTGCAAGCTTTCAATAATTTGATTTTGCAGTCTTTTTCTTCGTCTGTGCATGGAGACAATGTCATATTTTTCGAAGAAAATTCCGCGTAAAGCTTAAAAACAACATTAAGTATATTTGCTCCATAGTATCATCATGTGGATAAAAAGAATAGAATTAAAATAAATGCCTCACTTATGCGTAAACTGAATTTGCAGCTTGCAATGTGTTAATACAAATAAAAAGAAATTACTTTCTTCAGGGACTTTCAGAACTAAAATAAAAATATTATAGGACTTCAGTTTAACTAGTAGAAAACGAGATTAAGCTACTTAAAAACCCAATACGTTGAAAAATAACACGGTATAGCAAACACTGATTTATAAATATTTCGAGTACGTACTCGCGTGAGCGTTTCAACTTTTCGACCACTTATCCCTGTCGTCAAATACTAGCTAAAGGGTTACAATTAGCGAGATTTTAACTAATTTTTAACCTTTAATTTCTCAAATTCTATGATGAGATAGCTGCTAATTTTCACACAGTACGTTTCTTTTAGTGTGTACTTGAGATTGTGTGAAATTCGTTCCATTTGGTGAGTGAGCTTTGGGGTGGTTTCCTAGAAAGAGGGGAGCCCTCCGTGGGGGTCTTTCGAAGGGGTCCTAATCCGTATTTACGCTAACTTCCGGAGAAAACCACGGAAAACTCTGAACGGTTAACGGTCGACGGACGCGCGATGGGACCCGAACCCGGGACTTTCACACTTCACCCGTCTACTATTTCCAGGGACATAAACGCAGTGACATGGTGAGGTGAACGTATCGTTCGTTAGCCGACCCAGAGCGTCACCTGCGATCAGTGTTGCCAGAAAATTTTGCTCATAAATAGCAAGTAGCTGAAGAAAGAGTCGCTAAGGTGACGTCATAGTATGACGTCAGATCAAGTGATGCCCTGCACTACTTAAAATCATTATGCCGATTTATCTGGTCGGTCCATTGTTTTCGATGCGTAGTTTTACACATAAAAGCCCCCCCCCCTCCCCTCACCCGCAAGTCTAAATAAATATATCAAAATTCACAGGTGATTTTTTTTCGTTTCTTTTTGTAGGTAAAAAGTCTCGAATTCACAATCAAGTTCCATAACTGTTCTATTTCCTATCATTCAACGCCAAGGACGGATTGAAAGGGAAGACGGAGGGGTAACTGCCCCCCCCCCAAAAAAAAGAATTCAACCTTTTTGGAAATATTTTCTACAAAAGAAACCATTTTCCCCCTCCCCTCAATGTTACATGCCACTTTTTACGAAAGAAGGCCGATATTGTTGCTTACAATGAGAGTAAATGCCATTTTAAATGTCCATTTTATGGAAATAAAATAAGAATTCTTACATTTTTTCATGTAACTCCTTCTATTCTTGTGGTGGGGGTTTCCCTCCCAGTTAAATATTACTGTATTAACAATTAATTAATAGTAATCAATCTAATTAATTAGCTTATTGTTTTATATTTTACTAATTACTTATTGATTTAACATTAATTGTGTCAATTAATTAATCTAATTAATTACGCGGCGTCAACATTATCGACAAACACTAAAGTACTTAAAAATTTTCTAAGTCCAAACGAGCCGGGTTACGCCAACGCGGAACAAAATCCGTATATAACATCAAACACTCACCTGAACCTACGTATGCAGTTGTAACTAAATATACCGTCGCTTTTCTCCAGCTCCAGCTAACGACACATAGTACAATGTCTTGCCGTTTTAATTGCGCCGGAGGCGAAATGAGCCTCAAGGTTGAGCAATGACGTCTAGTACGCATGCGCGGGTGAAGATAAAACAGAAAAAAACTGTTTTTTCTTACGAACAGACTTATTCTGTAAATAATACGAGTAATTTCTGTATGTTTTACAGACTTTTTTTGCAGTGTAAATACTTCCTTTTGATATCATAACAAAGAAAATATTTCCGTTCCGGGCAAGAAATTATTTCGAAAGTCTTCAATTTTGTCTCAAAAACAATAAGTTAGTAAAAGGATGAGATGCGCCACATATGAAATCATCCAATGCGACATGGCACAGTCGAAACCGTTTTGGTAACCCCTGAACTGAGCTTATCATTTGCCACGATTTGGTAACCCCTGGACTGAACTTATCATTTACAGCACACTTTCGTAGCTCATATGAGTATACCTGGCAAAAAATAAACAATGAAATAAAATAAAATGAAACAGCTTTTTTTTATTTTCAGTTGAATGAGCTTTAAAAGAATTAGTTTTTCTTCAAAAGACTCCTCGCATTGCAAGCATTTCAGAATGCGATTTGCTATAGTTATGGTTTCTTGTTTTCCTAAATTAAAAAAATAATGTTGAAATAAACTTCCGGACTTCAGTTATACTTTTGTAATGCATGAAAACACTGGTCTTCTTTTGCAACACTTCTTGCGTTTTCCTGGAAAAAACACCTTTCCTTTCCTTTTTCGTTGAATTCCATTTTAAAAGAGAAAGAAGGTGAAACAATTCACTGAGCATGACAAAAGGATTAAACTGTTAGAGCATCCACAAAGAGGAGAAAGGCGAAAAAGTTAGAGTAGGGAAATCTTTACTAATACTTCGCAGATGAAAAAGTTGACTTTTTCCGAATGCTTTTCAGTACATGTATTAGAAAGAGCATGAGTGATTTTATGGTTTCATTCAAAAACTCACGACATGTAAATGCCATATAAATGGTCCTAATCAAAATGAGTAGTTATTCAATTTATTAAGATTCATTTAAAAAAATATTAAACAGTAGTTGGCACGTTAAGATCAATAAAATTTACTCTTAATAAATCCACAAAAATTTTAGAGTAACAAAAATGTTTAATTATTATCTTAATGTGCAAAGGAATTGAAAAAACTGACTGATTGGTGAAATGTACTAGGATTTTAACTCAAGTATGTGTGGATCTTCATTCAATCTTGATTTCCATACATGTCGGTTGAGCAGGATTGAAAAAGTAACAGACGTTAAAGAAAAGTAGTAAACTTTTATTGCTTTTTAAAATTCATTTACAGTGCATAGCTGCCAACATCTACGGAATAAAATTAACAACTTTTTGTAAACTGTATTTTTTGAATATTTTTTCAAAACAATAATCAAATCACGTATTCAGTTTCGAAAATTTTCTGCATTCTAAGCCGAAAATTACTGTTTACAAAAAGTCCTTCATTCTTAAAAATTTGGCGCAAAATTTCACCAAAACATGGCAAAACATGATACTTGAAAAGCTGGATCCATGAGAGGGTGAAACCTTGTTCCAACATTTGGTGCTCAGGTTTAACCACACTTCTGCAAAGTACCAAAGGTTGGAACAAGGTTTCACCATCTCATGGAGCTAACTTTTCAAGTATCATGTTTTACCATGTTTTGGTGGAATGTTGCGCCAAATTTTTAAGGGTGTTCTTTTCTTGTTTTGCCTAATGGCAAGTCTACATGAGAGGCACCTACGTACAGGAAGTGCCTTGATCGAAGGACTTTATAAAGGGTTCTAGCGCATATGCACGTTACGTCTGGGGGAAAAAGATAAAAACTCCAGACTGTTAGATCGACTGCCGCGCTGTAGGACTGAATGCGGTACCTTTATATTTTAGCCATTTACCATGTTCAGTGTGTTATTTACTCAGCCATGATGGGACACACAAAAAGCGCCTATGTTCCGTAAATGCTGGTTGCTATGTTCACATATAAGAAAAGTTTGATTAAATTTTCTCTCTAAATTTTGAAAATTCAAATTTAGTTCTTAAATTTTTTGATGTCCCACCCAATGCATTTTTATAGAGGTATAATTATTTGTTATTTAATTATCACAGCAGAAGGGCTGCTTCTTGTTTATCATTAGCAGTCCGGAAAATGATATTTTTTTAAGTCTCAACATTCACAATGTATGTCACTTATATGTGGCTCGTTCAAATAAACCTCCAAAAAGAAAATAAAAGTATGAAAGAGCTTTTATATTCTCGGTTCAGTGAGCTGCATGAACAGAGTTAAAAAATCATTCGCTCTCTCAAAAGCCTCGCCTTATCATACGCAAAAGCAGAGTGTGAGCTGCCCTATGCAATTTGGGTTTCACTAAATTTCAGAGTTTGAGGTCGATATAAAGTATTCGTGTAATCGAGCTCGTGATCTTTTGCAGCGTTTTTGTATGTTTTCGTAAGATACAAAATTTTTAACATTTCTTTTTCCTCTAAATTTGTTTTATAGGAAGAAAAAAATAAAATAATTCACCAGGCATTGCTAAAAACGGTTAAACTATTTGATAAAACAAAAACAAAAAATAAATATTCGTCTTGTCGAAAGAGAAATCTTAACTAATGTTGCCAAAATGTGTTTTTTTTTCTCTAGAAAAATTTGAAATATAAATGGTAATTTTGTAACTTTACATACAATTTCTTTTATTTAAAAAAGTATGAAAAAGAGAAATAACGGTGCTTGTAAAGATGTCTGTTTTATTTTATAGATCTCTCTCACACACACAAAAGTGTCCCAATTACAGCAAAATTAACATGATGTTTACAAATATGCGAATGTTTAAGTTATCAGATTGAAGCTTATCATTTATATTTTTTATAAATTTGGAAATTATATTTGAATGTGCTTATTTTATCAAATACTCATGTTCACAATTTTATATTTTTAATACTTTTATTATTTTTTTTATTTCACTAATGAAAAAACTCTAAGAATTTCGAATCCTCTTTCAAAGAGTAATTTACTTATTGTCATGAATTATAAAATGAAAATAGAAACTTTCAAAATAACTAAATTTAAACTCTTACAAAGCTAATCTTAGAAACTTAGTAATTTAGAAATCAACATGTCAGTCTTATTCCGCTTGCAATCTAAAACTAATTGCTTGCCAGATCTATTAAGATTATTCAGTTCAAATGAAAATTTAATTAGGTCTGAATGAAATGAAATGAAAAGAAAATCAGTGGAATCTATTCTAAGCTTTAAGGTGAAATGATATTTAGAAAACGCGCTTTTTAACTGTTGGTAAAGTTTTATAATTTAGGTCAGTGCTCCTCAACCTTTTTATCGCCGCGGACCGGTGAACGTTTGATAATTTTACAGCGGCCTGGCGAGGAGGGGAGGGCAACGACGTTGTTTGTGTGTATTTTATATTGTTTATATTTAACCCTCTAGTCACCCTGAACCTCATATGAGGCTCCTATTTCAAATAGCAATATTTAGAGAGAAAACAATTGAATTTAGTATTTTTTTTCTTTCAGTGATATCAATATCATTAATTCATGTAGAAAGTAAATGAGGCTCTTAACTACACTCATGTCCATAAATTAAGGATAATGAAGTTCAGGCAAAGAAAGAGAAAGAAGCAAAACAAATTTGACTTATTTGTAAAGTCTATTTATTAAACAAAAAGTAAAGAGCAAAAAAGATGCTATATGTTTGACGTAATTAATAAAAATTGCAAGTTTTACTCCCTTGACCAAATTTAAAAAAAGAACCTATTTACAAAAAACAGTATAACATGGTTAGTAGGATGGTTAATACGGAGTATGTCTCCCGGACGATGCAATACAGGCCTGACAACGCCTAGGCATGCTGAGTATCAAATGATCAATCTGATCTTGGGGAATATTACACCACTCATCAAGCAATGCACTCCGAAGTTCCGGTAGACAGGTGGGAGGGGGTTGACGGGCTGCAATTCGTCGGCCAAGCATATCCCACACATGCTCTATTGGATTCAAGTCCGGTGAGTATGCTGGCCAATGCATACGGGTGATATCCTCCGATTGAAGGCATTCGTCTACAATGTTTGCACGGTGAGGACGGGCGTTGTCATCCATAAACACAAATTCAGCACCCATAGCGCCCCGAAACAAACGTACATGTTGTTCCAGAATGACATCCCGATAGATGTGGCCTGTCATCGTTACACTCTGAACATGCAGGTCAGTTGTGGAACCAAGAATAATTCCTCCCCAAACGAGCCATCCTGCACCACCGTAATGGTGTCTTTCAATGGTGTTCTCTTGGTGGTAACGGGTACCTGGCGCTCTCCAGATGAATGTCCGGCGAGAATCAGACTCCAAACTAAACCTGGACTCGTCGGAAAACATCACACAAGACCACTGTTGCGGTGTCCACAATGCATGCTCTCTACTCCAGGTTAATCGCAGGCGACAGTGAGTTGCGGTAAGTGGAACACATCTGACAGGCCTACGAGCATATAGACCAATGTGCCCTAAGCGTCTGTACACGGTCTGCCTTGAAACTGTCGTACCGGTAGCTGAAGAGAGCTGACGAGACATGTCTGATGCTGTACTCCGTCTGTTTCTTTTGGCAGTAACTGCCAAATAGCGGTCCTCATTCGGCGTTGTAACTCGGGGGCGACCTGTGCTGTAACGTCTACTCACATTACCATCATCTTGGAATCGTTGCCAAAGCCTGGAGATGACACTCTGGGCGATTCCAAGTTCCTCGGATACTTCCAGCTGGGTACGCCCACATTCCAGTCGTCCGATAATTCTGCCACGTAAAACATCATCCAAATGCCTCCTTTGTGCCATAACTATGCGGTTTTTGCACTGAAAGGCTTTCACAGCGCTTGTGAACAATTTTACTTCTTTGCCACCATTCCTTATATACCCCTCTCTTACACTCTCGTCATTGTGACGTACCATCCACGCCATCTGGTGGTTTCCTGTAATTTGCATATTCTTCTTCAAGATGTGTGTGATCATTCCACAGGTGAAATTTTTATTTTAGAGATCAATTTCTGTGTGATTCTGAATTATCCTTAATTTATGGACATGAGTGTAGATGCATAAATCGTGCCTAGATTGCAGTACTAGTCAATTCAGATAATTTTTTTACAGTTTTCGCTTCATTGTTTCAGGAGAAAAATTAAGAAAATATTTACGCTGCTTTTTTAACGTTTTTTTTTTCTTTTTAAGGTAAGTATAAATTTTTTCTTATTCCTCAACCTTTACCTAATATGTGCATCCTTTTAAATTAATTTTAGCATAACAAAATGCTTCGAAAATCCAGAAATTATTATTAGAAAAATTATTATTATCGACATTAATCGACAAATATTAATCGACATTAGAAAAAAAAATATTTTTGCATGATTTATGGTATTTCAGATGCATTAAATGCTATACAGATTTGTTTTCTCTGATTTTTCACAATTCGGTGACGAGAGGGTTAATAATTTTTATTTAATTGTATTTAAACATGCCTTCAAAACAAGTACATCTTCTTAGAAAAGTAATAGATTAAAAGTCAAACTTCCCTCGTTGGTTTCGTATATTAAAAGTTATGTACTATACGATTATGAATAATTAGTTTTTCAAATTTCTGTCGAGTTGTATGTTTTTTAAAAGCAAATTAAATAGCCATAAAGCCAAATTAGAAAATTTCGCCTACACTAAAAAAATATTTTGAGAGGGTGTACGTACAGCTATACAAGAAATGAATATTAAGTGATTTAACATTTTAACTCCCTGGAACGCAGAATCACTCATCTCTTTTCTTTGCAACGAGTCTGTTCCATCCGCAGGTAATAGAGACAATGGCATCCGAAGTGTGCTGTTTATGTCCAGTTTGTCCCGTTGTTTTGTTCTGGTTGCTGTCTGTGCTCCGCACAGAAAGGTTGTTGGAAATGGCAATAGGGATTTAAGTGACTGAAATTTAATTCATAATCTTGAAATCTTTAATAAACAATAATCTAATTTAAAATAGTTACAAGATTTCCATTTTTACAAAGGTATAAATTTGCATAACCCCGACAAAGTCGAAACCCGAGAAAAGTACACCACAGTAAATAGAAATAATTTAATGTTCCTTGGGCGGCCCGATACCATTTCATCCACGGCCCGGTACTGGACCGTGGACCGGGGATTGTGGACCACTGATTTAGATCATTACTGTTTTAAATATAGGAAAAATTATCCGAATAATCTTAGTTAACAAATATATTGCTGCATTAGTAAAATAGTGCTTAAAATTTAACAATGTAAAAAACTCTGAAGCTTTTTTATGTTTTAAATATGCAAAAAAGTGATAAACATTAAAGTTATATCACAATCCATGCG
The DNA here is from genome assembly GCA_038373885.1 of Cheiracanthium punctorium. NCBI lineage: Eukaryota > Metazoa > Arthropoda > Arachnida > Araneae > Cheiracanthiidae > Cheiracanthium > Cheiracanthium punctorium. Next base: position 25,447 of record JAWZYV010016006.1, read on the forward strand.
TTCTCAATAATTTTTCTTTTTCTTTTTTGTTAGAAAGAGTATCATTATCCATATGTCAGTTAAAGTAAATAAAAAACTTTGTAAAAAACACATATAAGATGTTATAGGTAAGAGGGTACGTACGTTTTAGCAAAAAATTGTTTTGGCCTTCTTCAGTCCAAGCCCTTCGTCGCAAGCAACACAGGGAACTGAAAAGAGATAAACAAGCAAGATGTTGCCACAAGGGGCAAAGAAAAGTCGAACAAAACCACGGATAACGAAGAAAAAAATATAAATAAAATATGGGAAAGGAAAGAAGCACAAACATACAGAAATAAAAAAATCTGATGTGTCCAACACATGACTTCCTTGCACGTCTATTAAATCAAAAGTATTTTCGACGCACTTCCTCCAAACTTATTTGTTTGAAAGAGATAAAATATCAATAGTAGTAAGGTTTAGCGATTTCTAGCCAAATATTTCGATATCGCCAAGCTGAGTTCAGTTTGAAAGATTTGCTTCTGACACTTTATTTGGCGATATTTCACCAAAAGCCGACAAACTTGAGATAGTTTGCGAGATTTTGGGGATAGCCAAAGTAGTCATTGACAAAAGACTTTCAATGAATTGAATGCATCCATACACATAAATGTATTTCATTTGGCTCACCCTGTAAATAAATTCCCAGTCGATTGCTGTCAAAAATGATATTGAAAACAATTAGCTATTACAATAGTTCTAAATACAAAAGTTCAAAATTCTACGGGTTAAAGTTTTAAGAAATATACAAAATACGAAATAATTTTTGGCGCCAAATTTGGCGATATTTCGGTGAAACTCGTCAATGTCGACGACATTTGGCGAGATTTTAAGCATGGACCAAACAATGACAGATTATCGACAAATTTGGCGATATTTCGCCCAAACTCGCCAAGAACGATGACAAATGGCGATACTTTGGACATGGACCAAATGACTGACTATCGCCAAATTTGGCGATATTTTGGCAAAACTCGCCAAAGTCGAGAACAGACGGCGATATTTTGGGCATATACCAAACAATGACTGTCTACAGTTGTATTATATTGAAGATGTCCATAGACATTAAAGTACTGAAATTCTTTTCGGTGGTCCTGTAAATAAACTCTCCAGTAGATTGGAACCAAAAATCGAGATGCACAACTAGATGTTACAACAATCTTATATATGAAATTTCATAATAGTTTTTGAGATTTGACAGTTGAATATGCACACACGTACACCAAAAGTCGCCAAGCTTGGCGACTTTTGGCATAGTTCTGGAGGGAGGCACGTGACCGTGGTCGGACCATTACCTAACTTATGTGGTAGAACGGTATTGTGCTTGAAATGGATGAATGCCCCTAAAATTGCCGTAATGTATTGTAATTGACCGTAATGTAATTGACCGTAATGTATTGGAAATCTTTTGAGTGTTCCTGTAGCAGAACTATAAATGATAAAGACACTTTTTTTAATAGAGAAATTCATTTTCTAACTCTTTACAGCATATATCACTTCTGAGTCGTTTGAAATAGCCCAATACCTCTAAAAAACGCTTTGATGAATTTCGGCCCATAGAGCGTAATGTATTTCGAATCTTTTGGGCGGTCCTGTAGATAAACTATTCAGTCGAATGGAACCGAAAGGGGAGGTGCACAACTAGATGTTACAACAATCCTAAATATAAAGTTTCAACATTCAACGCCTAACAGTTTTTGAGTTAGGCGAGTTTAATGAATTTCGGCCCATAGGGCGTAATGTATTTCGAATCTTTTGGGCGGTCCTGTACATAAACTATCCAGTCGATTGCCACCAAAAGGGGAGGTGCACAACTAGATCATAGAACAATCCTAAATATCAAATCTCAACATTCTACGACCAATAGTTTTTGAGATATGCGAGTTACATACATACGTACGTACGTACAGACGGCATGGAAAAACTGGCCACAGTAGACTCGCCACTGGTCAAAATGAGTTGCAGACGCGTTAATATGATCGTGCATGCTAGCCTACGATGAGATGCATCGAAAAAAATTTTAAAATTCAATTTAGAGGTAGTCAAAATCGGTTTTTATGTCGAAATTTGGCCCCCAAAATTTTTCGGGATCACATTACTTCCTTATACTACGTACAAGGAAGTAAAAAGGAATAAATAAATAAATAAAAATAATAATAATAAAAAGAAAAGGAACACACGAATACAAACACACACACAAAAAAGAGAAAACAGAACAAAACAAAATAACAAAAAACAAATAGAACACAATATTTTTTTTTAAAACCACGAACAGGAGAGCACAAAATATATATAATTTTATATATGTATATATAACGTAAAGGAAGACAGTAACACGCGTACACACACATAAAAAGGGGGGGGGCAAACAAAATAAAAGAAGGGTAAAGGGAACGAAAGAAAAAGAAAAAAGGGGGGGGGGTGTAGACGAAGAAAGTGAAAAGAAACTTACAACAGCAGCTTCCAAGCAGAATGAACGAAAGGAACGGAAGGAACTTCTCAAAAATTTCGATTTCAAAGTCATTTTCAAACCTGTTAATAAACTTAAATTTTCTTCCCTTAAAGATCCTATTCCTACTGAGAACCGTTGGGGTGTTTATTATATTCCTTGTGGATCTTGTGATTTGGGCTATATTGGTCAGACCAGAAGAGCTCTCAAATTTAGGCTCAAAGAGCATGAGAGATATGTTTCTAAGCACGAACTTTCCAAATCTTCTATTGTCTCACATTGTTGGAATTCCAATCATCGTTTTCAGTTTTCTAAGGCTAAGATTTTGTGCACTCCTCAGTCTTTGTCCCATCTGGATTTTTTGGAAGGTTTTTCCATTACCCAGCACTTAGAACGTCTTGTGAACGATGCTTCTTCCGTTCCTGTCGTTCATTCTGCTTGGAAGCTGCTGTTGTAAGTTTCTTTTCACTTTCTTCGTCTACTCCCCCCCTTTTTTTTCTTTTTCTTTCGTTCCCTTTAGCCTTCTTTTATTTTGTTTGCCCCCCACCCCTTTTTTTATGTGTGTGTACGCGTGTTACTGTCTTCCTTTACGTTTTATATATATATATATATATATAAAGAATTATATATATTTTGTGCTGTCCTGTTCGTGGTTTAAAAAAAAATTGTGTTCTATTTGTTTTTTGTTATTTTGTTTTGTTCTGTTTTCTCTTTTTTTGTGTGTGTGTTTGTATTCGTGTGTTCCTTTTCTTTTTATTATTATTTTTTATTTATTTATTTATTTATTCCTTTTTTATTTCTGTATTTTTGTGCTTCTTTCCTTTCCCATATTTTATTTATATTTTTTTCTCCCCTGTCCGTGGTTTTGTTCGACTTTTCTTTGCCCCATGTGGCAACATCTTGCTTGTTTATCTCTTTTCAGTTCCCTGTGTTGCTTGCGACGAAGGGCTTGGACTGAAGAAGGCCAAAACAATTTTTGGCTGAAACGTGCGTATCCTCTTACCTATAACATCTTATGTGTGTGTTTTACAAAGTTTTTTATTTACTTTATTGTTTAACACCAGTATTTTGAGTGTTTTTTTCCGTCCATATGTCAGTTCTTGTTAAATTGTTTTGGAAAGTGCATCATAATCCACGCATGCACCCTATTTGTCTTCCTTGATGTATTATGCTTGAAAGTGCATAAAATTCCACACATGTACCCCATTTGTCTTCTTTGATCTATTGTGTTGGAAAGAGCATCATAATCTAAATGTCCCCTTTATAGTTTCCTTATAGAACTAATTACAAAACAAACAAACAAATGAAATATAAACATTGAAAAGTGGTACTCAAAATTGTCTTGCCTGAAATTAATAGCGATGTAGTGCTAGTAAATTAAATTGAAAAAAGAACAAAATACTTATGTAAAAGAGAAAACTCCTACGTATCACAAAAAGCATTCTTCCGAAGTATTTTTATAAAACACTATCTACAATATTCAGACGCGCTAAATAGAATATTTTTTTTTTCCTTAAAAGACCTTTCTACTCCTGAATGACACAATGCAATATCCCCGTACACCGAAATATTTATTTTCTTAACAAATCCAAAAGAGTAACTCAATATAAGCCCTTCAAATACTGATGACACATTTGGAAGCGGAAAAAAAATGTTTTCTTTTTAAATTTTCCGTAAAAAGGATAAAGGAACTTTTGAAATGGAAGAGTAACTGGACCCCACTGAATATCAAAATTGTCTACAAAGAGATTTCTTTTTTCAATCTCCGAGCCCCTGACACAGCGAATTTGGGTTCCCGAAATTCAAAGAGCTGGACATAACGTCTCACTTGAATGGCTTCGGAACGGGTACGGAATATTTCAATAGGAGCCATTTTAAAATATTTTCTTGGCTTGAATTCCTGCCGAAATGTGTATTTTATTTATAATACTGTGTACATCCATACAAATGCACACTGAAAGAATTGATTTGTTTATTTTTTACTGGAATATGCTTTGTATGGCATTTAAAAGAGATTTTAGTTACTCTGTAGAACAGTACAAGACATTTTTATATTTCTAGAGAGTTTTATTTATTTTTTGACAGCTGTGAGCTTTGGAAATATAATATTTGTTTATCTTATTCAGGTGGTGTGTATATTAACCCTTTGAGGCGCAACCCTCTCCCAATGCTGAAAAAAGGGCAGCCGGTGCCATCGCTCGATTTATTTACCAGCAAGATGGCGGACGATCGAAACGTTCATCGCGTGCCACAGATCTAGAGACCCTTTTTGACGCAGTTGGCTGTGCCGCACAGCCAGTTTTTGAAAGAATTGTCACTTTTTAAATTTGTATACGCCCTCTGTACAAACAAATTTCCCAATTAGTAAAATATGTTCCATAAAGTAATGAGGTGATGTGCAAAATTTCATCCTTTCACCGTGAAACGTGTCAGAGATATCTATAAACAAAGTTGATCGGGGACTATACAAGAATGTGAATGTAAACGATTACTGCTAGAGTGAAAAAAAAAAGTGTTTTCTTTCGCAATTTCTGTATAACCCTGAAACGCCAACATCAGACCTGATTTTTTTCCTTCGACAGCGTTTAAAAAGTGGTTTAAGTCATCATATATGAATCTTCATATCTCCGACTCTTTTTAAGATATGGTTCTGAAATTTTGTTCATCATCTCATTAGCGTATGAGGGTACATTTTAATTAAGGGGAATTTTTTTTTGTACGGGGGAGGATACAATTTTAAAAAGTGCCAATTTTTAAAAATTTCACGAGAGAATTTTTTTTTGAGTAGTCTTTTTTTCTCACCTTATTTTATACATATTTTTTAGCTTAGACAGCCCACTTATCTCTAATAGATAAAGAATTAAAGTGTGTTACCATCTTTTCGGGACACAACGGAAACAGAATAATCTTTTAGAATCATAAAAAAAAACTGAGCACAAAAACATTCCAAACACACCACTTGAAAATTTCTTTGAAATTTAGAAAGAATATACATTTCTTCTACGACTAAGAAAAACAAATTCCATTTAATGAAAATAAAATCTTCTCATGTTTCCCCCCTACTCTTTTTATTTCTCCCTCAGACTTTTTTCTTCTTTTTTGTTAATATATTCTTTTCCCAAGAGCGTGTTCGCAGAATCCCCGTGAGTTAAGAAAAACATTTTAATTGCAGTGGAACTGCATGCAATTTGGACTAATGACGTGGCTTTTTAGAATCTGTAAAACGTAACTTTTAAAAGCTTTGAATTGAACAGTTTAAGATTGAGAAAAAAAAAAAAAAAGAGATGCAGATCTAGAATGTGAAAGGATGAACGTCGTTGTTTGAAAAAAAAAAAAGATTATGTACTTTTTTTTAAAGGAAATGAAACCAACAATTATTCTTTCCGGAAGCAAAAAGCTTTTCACGATTTTAGTCCCCACTGATCATCGCGTTTTCAAAGTCTACCTTTTTCTTGTTTGGGATTTTCTGTAATCTTAGCAGTTTGTGTACCGCATTTTTCAAGTAGGCGGTAACAGAGGAAGAAAAAAAAAATACAAGCGTAAGAAAAACCCAACATTGTTGGCATAAGTAATTTGTACATATCGCGCTTTCATATTTTAGAAGCAATTTCTTTTCGTTTATGTAATTTGAATTGCTTTATATAAACTTGTAATTTACATTTAACTTGTAACTTACGTTTATATAAACTTGTAAACGAATTACTAAGTTGCACAAATAAAATTATACTTTTTATATAACTGATCACTGAACAATAGAATTGTTTTACATCCGTTTGGATTAGTCCATATTAATGGGTCCCGAATATGTAGCGTGCCCGCTGAAATCCGTTTGTCACCCCAATAATCTCTGAACGGTAAGAGCTGTAGTCATAAAAATGAGATCTAGGTACAGTAAAGTTGCCATGTGCTACAGAAGGAAACCGCGTACAGCGCCACCTGATCGCTAAATTTGAAATGTAAGGCGTAAAAACGCATTACTGATGTTTTTGCCAGCGTAACACCAGCCATATTTTACAACTTGCATTGAGAATTGCAAACCAGCGTCCATGTGTACATTGTTGTTGACGGAAAACATTTTTAACATGAAGTATAAATGAACTTAATATCAGGGAAGCGCAGTTTTGGAAAATTCGAACAAATGTGCGTTTAATGTCTTCTATCCGTAACACTGCGTGCATTCGTAAACGACAAACTCTTTGCACGAGTTTCCGTTAGAAAACTGGAATGCGTTTGTTCAGTACAGTTCAGTGCTATCAGTTTCTTTTGCCTTTACGAGCAACTTCAGTTTATTCAGTTGCGTCGCCTAGGAGATATATTTGTTTACAATGTGCGCATATTGTTATTTTTATCCAGAAGTTTTTAGTACATCTATCTAAATAATATTAGACTTTTGTCAGTACATTTCTTGGAATTCAAAAATTTTGCGATTTCTATCCGTTTCAAGCACCTGGGAATCCGGTACGACCCTCAGAAAAAATTTAGAATGTCTGCCATTCTGTCCGTGACGCTTTTTTTGTTCAAGCATTACGTAAAAATGACTGAAGCGAATGATATGAAATTTGCTGTCATGATAGGTGGTCACTCAACTTAAAACATAGACGTCGAATTTTTAAAAAAATCTTTATTGGATTTTGAGATTTTGCGAAAATCGTTTTAAACTGCGTAAATTGGTGTTCGAGCATCACGTAAAAACAACTGAAGCGATTGAAATGAAATTTGGTATCATGATTGGTGGTCACTCAACTTAAAACATAGGCGTCAAATTTTAAAGAAATCTTGAATAGATTCTGAGATTTTGCGAAAATCGTTTCAAATTGCGTAAATTTATGTTCGCACATCACGTAATAACTGCAAAGGTGAAAAAATGGTATTTGGTCAAATGATAGGTGGTCACTCACCTTAAACTATAAGCATGTAATTAAAAAAATCGATGAGATTTCGAGATTTTGCGAAAATCGTTTCAAACTGAGTGAATCTTTGTTCACGCATTACGTAATAACGACTAAAGCGAATGATATGAAATTTGGTCACATGATAGATGGTTGCTCAACATAAACTATAGGTGTCCAATTTTTTAAACATTTTTATTAGATTTTGAGATTTTGTGAAAATTCTCGCAAAATACTTTTATGTTTTTTCAAGCATCACATAATAACGACTAATACGAATGATACGAAATTTGGTGATATGATAGGTAGTTGCTAATCTTAATTTATAGGCGTTGAGAGAATTTTTGAAATATTTTGATTACATTTTGATATTTTGTGAAAATCATTTTAAAATGCTGAAATTTTGTTCCAGCATCACTAAATAAAGACTGCAGGGAAATGAAACGAAATTTGGAGACCTGATAGGTTGTCACTCAACTTAAATTCTAGGCTTCCAATTTTTGCGAAATTATTTTCGCAAATCATTCGATTTTGATTTTGCGAAAATTATTTCAATATGCGTAAATATTCGTTCACGTATCACACAATTACGACTAAAGCGAATGAAATGATATTACTTAGTTACTCTCTAACCTGTAATATTTTAACAATACATAAAAATCCTTCCCTTTCTTTACTTTGGCAACATACTACATCCATTCTGTGTACTCCTACAATGCTGACGATAGCTCTTGCTTTTTGGAAATTTGCATTCAGTACTAACCCGTCAACGACGGGTACTTCAACTAGTACTAAATATAAAATCAACTGGATTTAAAAATAAAGAATGACCATCATTGAAGTGCACTGATGAGCATTCCTGAAAATGGCAATGGAATATAAAGAAATTTGGAATTATGTTGGGTGGCAAGATATAGCTTAAACTATAAATGTGAAAATTGTTTTAAACATTTCAAAGATTTTTCGATTTTGTGAAAATCGTGTAAATTAAGTTATACCTTGACAAATGTTTGTACTTTCAAGAGAAGTACTTAAATTTCGACAGATTTTTGCATTTTTATTTCAACTTTTTAGATATTTAATGTTTATAAATCATATGGGATTTCAAATTTAAATAGCACCCCTGCACACATTAAGAAAATATTTTTTTTTTAAACATAATCTGTAATCAAGAACACGAAATTGGCTGCAACTTTAAATGACTCGAGCAATAAAAGCATAACATTTTTTAAAAATATATTTTAGTTTTCGTTCCACTTTTGTTCGAATAACTTCAGAATTTTCTTTTCTCAAACTCAAAATGCGTTTTTATGAAAACAAACAAAAAAAAGCTTCAGGAAAATATCAGGAAACTCTCTTGTAATCAAAACTAAAAAAAAGGGCTTCATTTCCTAGTTACAAAAAGTTATGTCATTAAGCTATATGTGGTCCTTCTCAATTACTGCTTTTGTTTTCGGAAAGAATTAGACAAACATTAATCAAAAGAAAGTACGGTAGCTGAAAAAGACAAAGAAAGAAAACATTTTTTTTGTGTGTAAATTTTTAAACATGCTTCTGTAAAGTATTCAAAGTTGATGATAAGTTATTGTTCAGATAAATATATGTGATTTTTAATAGTGCTATTATATATCAGTTAGTTCTCTCCTTTTTTTGTTGTTTTCACAAATCACTATAAATGTAGAGAGCTTTACAGATGATTCCAAGAGTGAATTTTTTTACTTGATTCTGTTATACAGAATGTTTATAAATAAACTTCATCTGCAGAACATTCTATAGCTGAAACGCGTGAGAAGATCGCCGCCTACTTGGCATATGGACTGTATAAGAGAGCTCTCTAGGAAATTTTTTAAAATTTTATTTCCAAAAATGTCCACTAGATGGCGCTATGCGCAAAAATTCAGCTTAAAAAAAGACACAAATAATTTAATAAATGTTCAAAAGCCATTGAATAAATGTCAAAATTGCTTTTACATTTCGAGGTAGTCGTAACCATTGTTCAATTTGCTGGTTTCCCCTGCAAAGCACCACCTAGTGGACCAGTTTTGAACTATTCTTTTTTTCGGAATTCCTTGAGTTTATCTCGTTTACAGGCTATATACCAAATTTGGTTACAATCCGTTGACTTGTTTTAGCCGTAGAACCCTGTCTATAAAGGAAGTTTAATTTCCACCCTGTACTTTAACACATTAACGCTCAGTGTTCCCGCCCTGGGAACACCAAACTCTTGACGTTTTGACTGTTGCCAGTCACGAAGCATAGATCGGATTTCTATAAAAATAGTTGCGGGTGACATAGCCCCACGAGAATCCTTTACTTTTTAGCACGTCATTTCCCGTAAAAAAATTGTCACGATTATTTTTAAACAGCACTGACATCTGCTGAAAAATGGAAGAATGCGAGAACAGCTGGATAGATTGCCCAATTCTGAAAAAAGGGCAGTCGACTTAACTACCAGCAAGATGGCGGACGATCGAAACGTTCATCGCGTGCCACACATCTAGAGACGGCACAGCCAGCTGTCGTCAAAAAGGGGTCTCTAGATCTGTCGCACGCGATGAACGTTTCGATCGTCCGCCATATTGCTGGTAGTTAAGTCGAGCGATGGCAACGACTGCCCTTTTTTCAGCATTGGGAAAGGGTTGCGCCTCAAACGGTTAAGACATCTTTATAACTAAATTAAGAAGTCTCGGAACATCTTCTAGAACTATTAACATCCCTAAAGATGCAATCGAGGGGAATGTGGGTAATAAACAATCAACAAACTAAACTAGTTTAGCCTATGGATCAAGGATGGGAATCTCCATAGTAAAATACTGATCTCAGAAAATATGACACCAGAGGACCGATACACGCAGAGGGCGTACGCAAATTTGCATGCGCATTCCCAAATAATCTCTTACGCAGCAAGTAATGGGAAATGACGTCACACATGCAAAAAAAATAAAATAAAAAACATCTAGAACTAGATGAAAATTCCACTTATTTTAAAAGCGCCATGTCAGTAAATTATTATTCTATTTGCTTTACATTTATGTATTTTCCTTTTACGATTCTTAAAAACTACAGAAATGAGTTAGTTCAATTTTATTTGGTTCTTGAATTTAACAACTTAAGAGGTAATAATATGTATTCCGTTACTATGGAAACTGCAGGAATGTTAACACAGAGAATGTTAAAAATAGAATATGAAATTAATTAGGGACGGGTGGGGGGTGGGTGGTATGGGGGAAATTGAAAAATACTTTTTTTTGTTATAAAAAAAATTAGAATTTAGACGCATTAACTTCTTGATTTTGCTCTTAATATACTGTTTATTAACAAGCGATATTGAAAAACTTTCTTCTAGATTCCTGATAATTAGGTATAGCATTTAAATTTTCATACATATTAGAAGAGATACTTCAAAGGAACTGCATTATAAAAAAATTAAGAATAAAAAATTGTAATTTCTATTTCTAAATTTTTTTCTTCTGAGGTGGGGCAAAATGGAGGGTATGGTTAGACTTAATTAAGTTCCGTATAATACTGACATTTCTATTTTTCCTTTAAATATTCCCGGAACAACAGTTAAAATCAATGAAATTGACATTTTAATTAACTGTTTATTGTAGAAATTAATTTTGTGTAACTAGCAGCGTAACCGAGAATTTTTTGAGGTGACTGAGGATGGAAAAAAAAAAAAAAAAACTAGAATGCAATATCTATATAAATAAAATTAGACTTTTGTCTGTACATTTCTTGGAATTCAAAAATTTTGCGATTTCTATCCGTTTCAAGCACCCGGGAATCCGATGCGACCCTCAAAAAAAAGTTTGTCTGTCTGTCATTCTGTCATTCTGTCCGTGACGCTTTTTTTTTTGTTTAAGCATCAAGTAAAAACGACTGAAGCGAATGATATGAAATTTGGTGTCATGATAGGTGGTCACTCAACTTAAAACATAGGCGTCGAATTTTTAAAAAATCTTGATTAGATTTTCAAATTTTGCGAAAATCGTTTCAAACTGCGTAAATTTGTGTTCAAGCATCACGCAAAAACGACTGAAGCGAATGATATGAAATTTGGTGTCATGATAGGTGGTCACTCAACTTAAAACATAGGCGTCCAATTTTTAAAAAATCTTGATTGGATTTTAAGATTTTGCGAAAATCATTTCAAACTGCGTAAATTTGTGTTCGCACATCACGTAATAACTGCAAAGGTGAAAAAATGATATTTGGTGAAATGATAGGTGGTCACTCACCTTAAACTATAAGCATCTAATTAAAAAAAATCCATCAGATTTCGAGATTTTGTGAAAATCGTTTAAAACTGAGTGAATCTTTGTTCCCGTATTACATAATAACGACTAAAGCGAATGATATGAAATTTGGTCACACGATAGATGGTTGCTCAACATAAACTATAGGAGTCCAATTTTTTAAACATTTTTATTAGATTTTGAGATTTTGTGAAAATTCTCTCAAAATACGTTTATATTTCTTCAAACATCACGTAATAACGACTAATACGAATGATACGAAATTGAGTGATGTGATAGGTAGTTGCTAATCTTAATTTATAGGCGTTGAATTATTAAAATATTTTGATTACATTTTGAGATCTTGCGAAAATCGTTTTAAAATGCTGAAAATTTGTTCCAGCATCACGAAATAAAGACTGCAGGGAATGAAACGAATTTGGGTGACATGATAGATTGTCACTCAACTTAAATTCTAGGCTTCAAATTTTTCAAAAATTTTGATTAAATTTTGAGATTTTGCGAAAATTATTTCAATATTCGTAAATATTCGTTCGCGCATCACATAATTACGACTAAAGCGAATGAAATGATATTACTTAGTTACTCTCTAACCTGTAATATTTTAACAATACATGAAAATTATAACTTCGCTTTCTTTACTTTGGCAACATACTACATCCATTCTGTGTACTCCTACAATGCTGACGAAAGTTCTTGCTTTTTGGAAATTTTCATTCACTAAACTGTCGAGGACGGGTACTTCAGCTAGTAGCTTACTAAAATCGATATAACACACTTATTAGACTTACAGAATAGTCTAATAAGTCTTACAGAACTTAATTAACAGACTTAATTAAGTTCTGTATAATACTGACATTTCTATTTTTCCTTTAAATATTCCCGGAACAACAGTTAAAATCAATGAAATTGACATTTTAATTAACTGTTTATTGTAGAAATTAATTTTGTGTAACTAGCAGTGTAACCGAGAATTTTTTTGAGGTGACTGAGGAGAAAAAAAAAAAAAAAAACTAGAATGCAATATAGCTTACTAAAATCGATATAAGACATTGGGCGGGGGAGGGGAATGGAACCCCTTTACTTTGCCTACAAGTGTTCGCATATAAAAATTAATTTTAAAAACACGAAAAAAATAAATGAATTCATAAATGGAATTTGACCTTTTCAGTTGGAGAAACATACATTTGAGAAAATATTGATTTTGGATCAGGTCCGTAGCGGGACCTCAAAATTTTCAAGGGAAGCATCAAATTTATCCACAAATACGTACCCTTTTTCATATCTTATGTTTACTTATTTCGCGGGTTGCTACAGCCCCGTCAGCCATCTTCTGCCAACACCCGTGGTAGAACGCAAGTAACATTTGCCACATACTGAGAGAACCCGAATTAGATAATCGGGAACATTATATCCTTAGCTAAATATTTTGGGAAATAATCCTTTTCTATTCATTCTTTTCTTTATTGAGAATACATCATATTCAATGCCTTTTCTTTCATTCATAGCATTAATATGATTTTTATATAAAATTAAAGACAGGTACTTTCCCCATTTACTCCCATTTCCCCAAATGGTAGTGTAAAATGAGGGCATCAATACTTGCCTTAACTATTTGAACCGCAACCCTTTCCCAATGCTGAAAAAAGAGCAGCCGTTGCCATCGCTCGACTTAAATACCAGCAAGATGGCGGACGATCGAAACGTTCATCGCGTGCCACAGATCTAGAGACCCTTTTTTGACGCAGCTGGCTGTGCCGCACAGCCAGCTGGCGTCAAAAAAAGGGTCTCTAGATCTGTGGCACGCGATGAACGTTTCGATCGTCCGCCATCTTGCTGGTAGTTAAGTCGAGCGATGGCAACGGCTGCCCTTTTTTCAGCATTGGGCAATCTATCCAGCTGTTCTCGCATTCTTCCATTTTTCAGCAGATGTCAGTGCTGTTAAAAATAATCATGACAATTTTTTTACGGGAAATGACGAGCTAAAAAGTAAAGGATTCTCGTGGAGCTATGTCACCCGCAACTATTTTTATAGAAATCAAATCTATTCTTCGTGACTGGCAACAGTCAAAACGTCAGAGTTTGGTGTTCCCAGAGCGGGAACACTGCATGTTAAAGGGTTAAAAACGACACTGTAGAAAAGTATTTTGATAACATTAAAAAATAATTCTATATTTTTAGTTTATATAAGTCCAGTGTATTTAATATATGCCGATAATTTAATTAACATAAATTTAACAGCTTGATCTTAGGACCTTTTAAAAAAATACATAATTTTCCCACCATTTTCCCCCACCTCACCCTATTTATTTTAAGTGGACAAAAATTAAACGCATTCAATGTAACTTTCCTTGATACAAATACGAATTGTTTTGCTGCCAAAAGATTGCTTTTTACTTTTGCGTATCATAAAATACAGCCGCACACGCGCACCTGAGTTTGTCCCCTGCATGGATGAGAGTCCTCTAGCCTTTTCGCGCCGACTGTCACGTATACGTGCCAATAAGAAACGCACTCAGTTCCCGGCCGACACGCTGGCGTGCCAGAGCGTTTCCTCGGTCACCCCCGGCCGTCACACAGTTGTGCCAGTGTCCTGGAACGTTTTAAAAACTATAACTTTTGGCACAAGATGACATTGTATGTCCATGCGGTTACAGATACATGTAGATTTGACCTTCTACTCAGAATGGGAGTAGCATGACTCACATACACGTGGTTTTTGATAGAATAAACGTAAGTTTAAAGGAATGTTTCTGAATGGTATACTTTATGACGGCTCTATAAATTCGTACGTGGTCTTTCTTTATAGTAAGCAGGGAGTTTTATTTTCGCTACAGCGTTGGGTATTACGGTTTGCAGTCCAGTTTTTAGTGGATAATTAGATCTAGTAGACGTGGATTTTTTCTCATTTTACAGTTAGAATGTCGAAGCTTCGAAAGTGTTAGAGCTTGAAATAGCAGAAATGGCGCAAATTATTTGAAATTATGAGATATTGATTCTGAAGCAGATTCGGATAGTAGTGATAGTGACACTATAATACAGTGGAACCTCGATTTTACGTTTTTCACGGGACCAGAGGTAAAAAACGTACGAAGCGGGAAAACGTATAATCGGGGTCCAATAGAAAAAAAAAATGAAGGAAACAAACACACAAAAAAACTGACCAATGCCATATTATTTAAAAAAATCTGTTATTTTTGACTGCTTTTTCCTTTCAAGTGTAATTTCACATATACTTTTTTCAATACATGCAAGTTTTTGCAAATTTGTTTCTTGATTTTCATGTCCGGTTAAAAATTTCTTTAAGGTATTTAAACTCGCAATGGCCTCTGCCGAAGAAGGCATGATTTCTTCTGGATCTTCACTATCTGAGTCTTCATCAATATCGTCCTCACTTTCATACTGCGAAATCAAATCGGAAATACTCTGAATGTCTGTAGTAGCGGTAACATCCTTATCACAATCAATGTACTCGTCAAAATTGATGTCTGCAAGTTTAAATTCATCCTCTTTATTATAGTCTTCCATAGTGGGCTCTTCCGGTGGCACTTCACCGTCGACGTGAGATTTGGGAAATCCTCCCTTCAAAAAAGCACTTGAAATGCATTTTTTATCGACACTATTCCACGCTGATGAGATCAAATGAAGAGCTTCTAGCACGTTTATTTTCGTTTTCCAAGCATCCTGAAACTCACCAGAATGAAGTCCAGAAAGGGCTTTTCTTACCAGTTGCTTCCTATAATGCATTTTGAAGGATCGAATTATTCCCAAGTCACAAGGCTGAAGTAAGCTGGTACAGTTGGGTGGGAAAAATTCCATACGCACGTTCTTTAAGTTTAGATTAACATGAGCAGTGCACTGATCCACGAATAAAATTATTTTTCGCTTTTGTAAGCGCATTTTCGTGTCCAATTTTCTTACGAAATCTTCAAAAAGATCTTGCGTCATCCAAGCTTTTTGGTTGGTATTGTAATCTGTTGGCAAACTTTTGACATTTTTGAAGCATCGGGGCTTCTTGGATTTACCAATCACAAATGGTGTTAGCTTCTCAGTTCCATCCACATTGGTACATAACAAAACACTTAATCGCACTTTTGATAGCTTCCCACCGTGACAGTTTTCTCCTTTCACCGTGTATGTTCTATCAGGGAATAGATTAAAAAACAGTCCGGTTTCATCGGCGTTAAAGATGTCATTTGGTGAATAATTACACAAAATAGAAGGTAATGTTTTTTCCATCCACTCCTCAACGACAGCAGTATTTACTCCATTTGTCTCACCACAAATAAACCTGTACGATAAACTATGCCTCTTTTTGAATCGGTCGATCCAACCATTGGATGCCGTAAAATTCTGTATTTCAAGACGAGAAGAAATTTCAAGCGCCTTTCCTTTCAAAATTGAGCCATTGATTGGAATCTTGGCTGTACGGGCTTGTTTGAACCACTCATACAAAATCTTTTCAAGTTCCTCAAAAGGAGAGATTTTCAATGTTTTTCTTTTTTTTTTTGAAAAATTTCCCAGTTTTTCAGAGTTTAATTCCACTGAGACCTCTTGTTTTAGGATGCCTTGTAACGTAGAATATGCGATACCGAGTGATTTTGCGAGATCAACTTTACTTCCTTTGAAAACTCTTGCTTTTTCAATTATTTCTGCCTTTTCGGCCACAGAGAAACATTTTCTTTTCGACATCCTACTTTTGATTCACGGGAGTAGGATATAGCTAACGGCAGACGATTTTTCCTCAGTGGTACTGCGATAATTCTGAGAACAAGAAAGGGGAGCAGGTAGCAACTTTACGAGGGGCAGTCCATTCCACTGTGGGTTGAGTTGAACCCAACCCAAGGTATTGTGGGTGGACGGGTCCATTCGTCACGACACACAATAGAAGACACACATTTACTGGCATTCACAGGGAGGGGGTGACTGGAAGAAATGGTTTTGGTAACAAACAACTAGTTGAACATATGGAAAGTATTTTTGTTCTTCTGATTTTTTTTTTTTTTTTTATGGGTGAAAGAAGACAAAATTTCTGAAGGTAATTCGTCTAGTATGACGTACCAAGCGGGAAACATTAAGAGTAAATGATGTAGAATCGAGGTATTTTCAACATTATCGGAATAGGAATTTCTCGGGACCGACAAAAAATAACGTACGAAGCGGGATAACGTACGAAACGGGTTACGTAAAATCGGGGTTCCACTGTATATTGTGATTGTTCTGTTCATGGATTTAGGCTTAATCGCGAAAAACTCTCCGGCCCTGGACAGACATTTGCGAAAGAGACTGCCGGCCTCAGCGATAAGCGCGCGTTTGCGCTTCCCGTCACGAAAAGTTAGTGTCGGAGTTTTTGGAGACCGTTTTGAGAGCTTTAGCCTCGTAAGTGATTCCCATCCTTAAGTGTTGATCCATGCTCTGGATAATGATAAGTCTCGCAGCACTTTCGCTGTAAAAAGTTTTGAGATTGAGGAAAGAACCAAGCAGACCCTTCTATCTATAATTTCGACTATGAAGCTAGCGAATTACTCAACAGCTGGTCCAAAACTACACAAATAATATAAAGAAAAGTTCGTAAATAATATTTAACGTCTATTTATAATAGTTGGGGAGCCCGTGATGCTAAGTGGGTAGTTACTCGAGCGTCGTCAGGACCTATTAGATTTTGTAGTTTAGATAATAAGAAGAATAAAAAGTTACATAATGTTTCCTTTCAGTGGGGGGGAGAGCGTATACAGACCTTCAAAGATGTAAAAAAAAAAAAAAAACAGTTACATGGAGATACTCGAGCGCGACAGATATTGATAGTTTAGATGCCCCAGCGTGCCTTTGATACCAAAGTTATGTTCATCTGCCGACTTGCGTAGTGGGGGTGGCCATCCGGAAGGGCAGAAAATAGATAAAAAAATGTATTTTGTCGAACGCGTCAGATATTCAGAGGGGGATGTTAAGTGAACCCTAAAAATGCTCCCATTCAAAAAACTGACGTTTCGGAAGAGACGCAAGCTCGTAGGAAATTTTTGAAAATGAAAAAAAAAATGTGACGAAAAGCACGTAAAATTATTTAAATATTTACACTTTAATTTATTTAGAAAATAATATAAAAATAAAATACATCTGTTGAAAAAATTATTTTCAATCTTCGTCGTCATCCGAAGAATTATCATACTCCAAATCTAATAATCAATTGGACCTCCAATATCGTCTGCAGTTTACGTATCTGTAACAGGAAATCGTTATAACCGTTAACACAATTTTATTGATTTCATGAATAACATGTTATCAAAGTATTAAAAGGAAATATACCTAAATCTGAAGTTTCGTCAATAACTGGTATTATGACATCTTCGTATGCATCAGGTAACTGATTGCCACCAAACCAAGTCATTTGAAATTTTCCATTTGAAATTTGTCTACCCGTAATCTGTTGGTGACATGTCAATCATAGTTTTATTGTGCGCATTTCTCCACAAGCACGCAATATACTTCGTTCGCAATAAGTGCTGCTAGAGCTCAGATTGGCAAGGAGGCAAACAACAAGCATCGTATTCACGGACGTTCAGTGAGAAAGGCTGCGACGTATCTGACACTTTGTAGGTCTTATTAAAGATTTCTATTCTTGCAAGGTTGACATCAGCTAAATTTTTCAAACCATACAAGTGGCAGATAAAAGATTGTAAAGTGTCAAAAGAATCTTCTATATCACGATTCTCTGACCCGACATCGGCAAATATCTTCTGAAAAACATTTGAACCCATAAAAATTTGCAGAGGTTTGTTTTTTTTTTTGCCTCGTCTGTAAAGTGCCGGATTGTAATCGCATCCTGTTAGCGCGTGAAGAGCTGGTAGCGCTAGCGAAATTATTGGGCCGAGCTTAGCATAAAGAGCAGATACGTCAATATAACGGCGTGCATTGTGAACTCCAGGATCCATCCATATTTTAACCGATGCTTGGAGATGTCTCATATTGACGAACATGATGACAACAATATCTGTGTCTGAAGTTCTGATTGTAACTGTAGAATCTTCTTTTATTTCACTTGCCAAAAATACAATTTTTTTATCTGCTTCTTCATGATCAGGTCATGAGAGTTCATGGTCGATTGTTCAGGTAACTTTATTATCGTAACTGAATATACATAACACATATCATGATTAAGATGAATTGTTTCGTTACTAATAATAAAAGCCGTCTCCTGATCAGCTCAATGATGAATTAAAAACTTGACAAAAGATTCTTTGAATTTGATATTTCTTAATTCTTTCTGAAAATTTGTTGTTCTTGTTTATAGAGGACCAAAGATGTAGAACTCCTTGTCATCTACACTAACTCGAAGAGCGTGCTCGTTATCTTTGATCGAGCTATTGTTGCACGCTCTAATCTTCATTGACGATCCTTATTGCTTTGATTCGTATTTTTATTGCTTTAGATCGTATTTTTATTACTTAGGCTCGTGGAAATCGGCAGATTATATTTTTTTTCGTGAATCTTGCATCATTTCCTTCAAAATAACAAAAATTCAACCGCGCTCGAGAATGTCACGACAACGTTTTTTTTTGTTTTTTTTTTCTAATTTTGTAACCTTCCCACTCCCTTACGTTACATTCAAATCGTCAGATTTTCTGAATGTACACTTTTTAGCTAGTAATTAACCCACCTTATCTTAATCTGACGCGCTTCAGTATTTCTGACGATCAATTTTTTTTTACTAATCTGATGAGCTGCCCTAGACGCACGTCCCTATATACAGGACTTATATATAGTGGAGGTACTCAACATGATGCAAGGTACCCCCCCCCCCCCATGTTCATCTGCCGTGCTCGAGTAAATCCCCAAAAACACCATGGGCTCCCCTACTATAAATGACCCAAGTTAATCTTATAAATAAAAATGAAATTCTGTTTGTTTGTTTGTGGATTTGATTCGTATACATATCCACAAAAATGGACCTATCGGCCTGAAATTTAGCACAGATATGTAAAATAATATAGATCAAATCGTAGTCCACTTTAAAACATTGAGAGTCCACCCGTTCCCGGAATTTAAGAGATATTTTATGCTCTCCACGCAAAAAGCATTCCGTAATTGTAACCCCTTTCTGTAATTGTTGTGAAAAAAGTGTGAAATAAGGATCGTGGTTGCCATGTGTGGCGCTTTTGCCGAATAAAATGTTTTAAATTCTCAAAGTAAAAATAAAAGAATAATAATGATTTTTTTTTGTTAGTTTATATTCGTAAGGTTATTTTTTTTTTAAATTATAATATCGTGTGCATGGGAAATCAGAGCAGGAATGAAATGTTTTATACGCAAAACAATAAGAATTGAAGATTTCCGAGGCTAATGTGTAAAAATTTTTAGTTTGGCGAAAAAATAAAATGGCTGAAATATCGATTTTGAGTAAGTGAGTTCTAGCGGTTTGCACAGTTTTCGGCTTGGCGCAATTTATTGAGAGCTTAAAGAAATAGATTTTTGAAAACAAGTGCAAAGGTTTTATTAGAATACAGCATTAAATTTTAATGATCCGTGAAGAAATAATGCAGGGGATTTCAAGCGATCTAACTTCAGAATTCTCGACAATGGAGTACATTGATTTAAGTTGGGGAATTCCGCCAAATTTCAGAAAATTGAAATCTTCTCATTTAGTACACCGGAGTAACGATGAATAAAACACGTTATAGTTGATAATTTTAAAAAATTCGGCTGTATTAAGGGATTCCACTTTTCAAATAAATGCGTGCTTTACTCTTGGGCGTTCGAACCATTTCCCATATTGATTGCTGCTAAGTCAATGCTTCGAATGATTCCTGAAAAAACTCTTGCAAAATGGCGTATGTTGGCACTTTGGCGAGGCTTAGATTTGAAACTGGATTTTATTTGAGACTGGTATATATAATAACAGTGGTTATAGATAAAAATGAATGTTGGTATGTGTTTATGAGGTTGAAAAACTCCAGCACCGTTGAGCACCGTTGCACCATGAAATTTGGTTCACCTAAGTCTTTTATGATGGAGAAGGTTTTTATGCTATCCGTTTTCCTTAACTTGCCACTTGGTGCCGCAGCACAACGTCGAATTCTATTCCGTTTAGCCGTTTGCTATGCGAATATCGACCAACCGATTTCGATTAAATTTGGTACACGCGAATATTAGAACACGGAGAATATTTTTCACTATCCATTTTGCTGTAACTTGCCGCTAAATGGCGCTGCAACGCATCAACTTCTATACCGTTCGACCGTCCGGCATAAAATTTTTTATACTTACACAATTGAGCACGAAGAATATATTCTAACTGCGTTCCTTTTGATGTTACTCACCACTAGATGACACTGCAATGCATTACTATTTTAACTCGCCACTAGATGACGCTGCAGCAGGCCAAATTCTTGACCATTCAAACGGTCGCTATGAAAATCAGTATACATAGCTATTTGAGCAATGAGAATATTTTGGCGTTATCCATTTTCCTATAACTTGCCACTTGACGGCGCTGTAGCAAATCATTACTTTAATTAACCACTAGATGGCCCTGCAGTGTATCACTTCTTGACTGTGCAAATGATCGCTATGAAAATAGGTATACATAGATATTTGAACACGGGGAAGAGTTTGGCGCTATCCTTTTTCCTATAACTTACCACTAGATGTCGCGTCAACACATGAACTTCAGGACTGTCCAACGGATAGTCATGAAAATTCGTATACATCGATATCTGAATGCGAAGAATATTTTCGCTGTATCCGTTTTGCTAAAACTCGCCACTAGATTGCGCTACGCCGCATGGCCTTCTGCACCGTACAAACGATTGCCTTGCAATTCGGTATGCATGATTATTGAACACAATATAACGCGATATCCATTTTGCTACATCTGTTTATTACAATGAATAGTAATCACCACAAATCGTAATATCAAAAAGTCCATTCATTCCCGTGCGAAGAATGGGTACTTCAGCTAGTCTTATATAATAAAATCTCAGAGTAAACATTGTATGTAGCTATGTATGTATGTAGGTAGGTTTGTGCCAACCGATCTTCTTGCGCGAGTCTCTCCGATCGAGCATTGCGACGGGGCGGTTGGTCGCAGACCTACCGAAGTTTGATTAACGGCTTCACTAGAACAGATTCTAACACGCCTCGGAGCGATTTTTTCGAAATTCGAATTAGAAAATGCTTTATTTTATGTTTATCACCGATTTTTAGCGATCACATAATACGTAATAACGCCCGGTAATTGCACTCGCATTAAAACGATGTTTGCGTCATCGGATAGAGGAAAAATTTTCTTTCGAAATTGTTTGTTTTG
>JAWZYV010016007.1:0-48348 GCA_038373885.1 Cheiracanthium punctorium
TTGAAGATAAGCTCCAGTCCGTGATGTAGTAGAAGCTGTATGGGAGTCAGAAGGTTGACAATTAAGTACTAAGCAGAACCTATGAGAAAGTGAGATTTCTCAGGCGAGGAATGACATCTTGACTTTAAAAGCTCACTCCACTAAAATAAAATGCTAATTTTGAAAATAAAATGTTTTATTTATTAACAATTTCCTCAGCTCTTAATTACTGTCAAACCTGCAATATATGAACAGTGCATAGAATGTATAATTTTGTTTTCTATACTTTTGACAGTATCTTATTTCCATTTATTGTCCTATTAACTTAGTCGGAAATTCATGCTTTTTGGAAATTTACATTACATACTACGTATGTTTACATTACATACATTACATTACTTACTTACATTACATACTAACCCTTCAAAGACGGGTGTTTCAGCTAGTAGTTTAATAAAGATATTCGTTAAAGCAATCAAGTAAATCATGTTGTTTGAATTTTTCTGTATTTTGATTTATTCAGACTTTGTGAAATGAAATGTCTTTTCTGATTTTCTGTCAGTTAATAAGTTTATGGTGAAGACGAAGCTACATGAGCATTATATACCTAGAAGAAGGATGCCTTGGGAGGTGAACTTTTCTAAGGAGGTCTGTATAAGTATTTTAAGATAACAAAATGACATTATTTTAGAATTACTCTTTTATAACGTCACATTTTCTGAGTTTTTGTAAGGAAATCCACTTTATATACAGGATATCCCGTAACTATTGGTGCAAAATTTAAGGGCAGGTAGGACACACAATAAGGAATAAAAATCATTTATCAGTGTGAAGTCGGAAACGTGATCTTCATGTAGTTATTAATAATATCTTTAGAACAAGCGCTGAAATAATGTACTGACCAGACCTTGTTCATCAAAAGTTAATGTATCTCCCACAGAAACACGTGTCTAAAATTGAGAGTTTAAAATTGTATTTGGTTTCGTTATGTTGACCTGGTGTCCTCAATTTTTGAGGACGCGTTAAATACCGAAAAGCAAATATCAAAATACAAAATACATTATGACTGTTATCTGTTGTTACAATGAAAACTATTTCTACAAGAAAAAACATTAAAATAGCATACTGTGCTGCAATAGGTTTTCATTGACTTTCATTTGACTTTTAAAAAATTAGCCAGCTGTCTCCATCCGCAGAATTTCGTCACGTTACATTTCGTGGATGAAATTTTTGTAGACTCCATTGTTTATGAAACACGGGTAAGAAATTAGACAAACACTTCAACACTTTTGACCCCACATCGCTATTTGATTCTGATTCCTTATTATGTGCCCTATCTCCCCTTAAAATTTATACCAATATTTATCGGACACTCTGTATATTCCAACCATTGAGCATGAATGAATGAAAACCAATCTTGAGTTTTTAGATATTTTGGTTTTTTCTGGAATAAAAGATACTTAAATTTTGAAATTATTGAAAAGAACTGTAAATTAGCAAGCTACTGGATATTTGATTATTTTCAAGTGCACAGTGTTATTGTAACTGGCTTTAAAGGTTTTACACAGTTTTAAATAGTATAATGAATTTATTATTAAAATACTCAAAATGAACAGTCTTTGTCTGTATTACTACTCGTTAAACCAGGTGCTAAAAATTTCATTTTATATATCTGAAGTTTCAACCATCGAATTAATAGAATCTTCAATAATTTTCACTGGCTTTTAGAGTTTTTCCACACATTATACTTTAAAATGGAAAACATTTTAGAACGCTTACTTCTATTAGCCAGAAAAATTTCAGTCACCAGAAATTGAAACAAGGTATTTTTTATAATAAAAAAATAATTTCAACATTTCGCGAATGGTATTACCTGAAGAGTAATTGGATCAAGAAACCCTGACTTGCATGTCAGGCAGTATTTAGAATGGAAACTGCTTTTATAACTAAACGATATTTCTTGGTGTTGTGGACGGTAGAACGGAAAGGCAACGTCGTAATAGTTCTCACAATACATCGTAGTTTGCTAAGGGTGGTAAACCAACACCTCCAAGATATACAATGCCTGAGGCAGAAACTTTTACGTCATCACTAGGTCCACTAAAATGACGTCATCACACATTTATTTTCACAAAGTAAAACTATTCAAAGCTTGCGGTGAATTTACTCCCGCATAAAAAATTTTAAAGATTTCAGATAAAAAATTTTAAAGATTTCAGATAGAAAATTTAATTTTCTATCTAAAAGACAAATAGGAAATTTTAACTATCACTAATTATATGATATAGAAGTATATCATAATAAATTATTTTTTATCAGAAAGATATTTTAATTTTTATCTTCAACTTAAGATATTTTCTAAAATTTGTATCATTGACCAGAAATTTTAAATACTTTCCCTCTGTGAAATCAAAACTGTGATGTCGTCATCTTAGAAGACCTAGTGATGACGAAAAGCTTCTGTTCTCAGGCAGGGAAACCAACACCTCCCACATATAGAATGCCTAACACGTCATCACCACTACGAAAATGATTTCTTCGCTGTTTTATTTTCACAAAGTAATTTTCTGGTGAATACTACAAATACTAGAGAATATCTTAAATTAAAAATTAAAATTAAAATACCTTTCTTATACAAAATTATTCATTATGATCTATTTCTTTATCATGTTATCTGATTAGTCATAGTTAAAAACTGCCATTGGTCGTAAAATTAAATTTGCTATCTCAAATTATTAAAATTTTGTTATGCATGAGTAAATTCACCAGAAAATTTTAAAAGTTTTAGTTTATGAAAATATAACTATTAAGTAAAGGCCTAATGATAACGTCATAGCTTGCTGACGTAGCAGTATTGGGCTTTCTTTATCTAGAAAGTGTTGGGCAAACTGATAACGTGACATGATGTAGATGATTTTGCTAGTATGTGAAATTTGATGAAAGCTCTTTTAAAGCTTTATCATTACTACACACTGTCATAAAAAATTTTAGAGTGTAAAATGTTTTAATATATGTGTTCGCTAAAACAAACGAATGTATCATACAGTTTTGCTTCTTGCATGTACAATGACCTCACCATGGCACCGTGGTTATGCCACTGAAAATGGTAGATGGCCGAAGTGTGAAGGTCTTGTGTTCGGGTCCCATCGCGCGGCTGTCGATCCAACGATCTTCAGTTTTGGTAAGTTTTCTCCAGATGTAACATGAATACGCGTTAGTTCCCCTTAGAAAGTCCTCCTTACAAGGCACCGCCCCCCTTGGCAGATCACCCTAGTGTAGCGTTGCCATAATCACACACAGACAACAACAACCAATCTCGTATGTACAACCTTTTGCGTAATGTAGGGTAAAATAAGAAGTCAACCCCCCTTCTTTATTTTTTACACCAGAGGTGTATAGTGTGGGTTCATTTGATACGTATTTTAAAATCATAGAATGACATTACTTTCATATTTTTAGTTTTGATGATATCATATATATATATATATATATATATATATATATATATTAATAAGCATACACGCACAACGTTATGTACGTGAAATCATTGAAGATGAATGAATCGAAACCAATCTTGAACTCTGCAAGAAGCTGGTCTTGTCCTTAAAAAAGTATATTTGGTAGTAAAAGTAACTTAATATTAAAGTTTAATCAAAATTTGATTATTTATTGTTAGAATTGATGTTATTAGGCTTAAAGGTTTTACACAAACATAACTGTTGTAGTTTGATACATAATCAAAGTTTTATTAAAATGCAGATAAGCAGTTTTAGTTCAACGTTTTATCTTTTTAAACATGACAATACAAATTACCACTCAATATTTGGTGTTTCAACCATCAGTATAGAAAAATCCTCAATGTTTTCCATTGAGCTTAAAGTTTTTCATTATGCACTGTATTTTAAAATGAATTTTGCTTTTATCATGAAAGATCTCAATCTATAAAATCTGGTTGTCAGGTTAAGATATCTGCAGATACAGCAATTTCTCGAAGTGAAAAAAGTTACTGCTGTAATATGATACGGGTTGGCAAAGTATCCTGTCAGTGAAGTTAGAATACGCATAAGCATGCCAAATGAGTACTAACCTGTCATCGTGAGAGGGTGCAGATAATATTACAAATATGCGAAATCATGATGAAAATACTTTATCATTACTTACTTTCATCGAAAAGCTTTTGTAAGGAAATAAAATTTAATATATTTATTGCTCTTGTATTGTTACTTTTCATAATTTTTTTAACCAAGATATAAGTATTTTAAGATAACTGTATAAGTATTTTAAGATATTTTAAGATCTGTATAAGTATTTTAAGATAACAAAATGACATCATTTTATAATTACTCTTTTATAATGTCACATTTTCTGAGTTTTTGTAAGAAAATCCACTTTATATACAAAATATCCCGTAACTATTGGTGCAAAATTTAAGGTGAGGTAGGACACACAATAAGGAATAAAAATCATTTATCAGTGTGAAGTCGGAAACGTGATCTTCATGTAGTTATTAATAATAACTTTAGAACAAGCGCTGAAATAATGAACTCTCCAGACATTGTTCATCAAAAGCTAATGCAGGGATGGGCAAACTTTTTCGGTCACTGGCCAAAAATCGACAAAAAAGTCTGTCGGGCCAAGATAAATTTTTCTAAAATTTTAAAAACAATATGCAAGTATTACTATTTAAATATGTTTATGAGATGAATGAAATTGCTATTTCATTTTTTATAGTTTCTTATATTGAGGTTCGAAGTGAGATGTACTGATTCTAAGGAACGAGGCTCATCTGTCAGTCTACTTCTGAAAGAATTCTTTTTAAGGTTCATAGTTGAAAACACTTGTTCACATATATAAGATAAGCAAACATAGTACTGATTTTCTGAGCGTGAGATATTAAATTTGCAGAGCTGCCAAGTCTCCGGCTTTTTCCGGGAGATTTCCCACCACAATTTTTGGACAGTTTTATTATGGATTAAATATTTGGACTTATTTTAAGAATAAATTTGTAAGTAAAAATTAGTGGTGGGAAATCTCTCGAAAAAAGCCAAAGACTTGGCACCTCTGAATTTGGAAAACTTACTTTCGATAATGATTTGTAAAACTCCAACTTTGGCATATTTAAAAACAACTTCTTGAGATGATCATTAGATTGAAACTCAATTAATTCAAACTGCAAATCTGACCTCACTGCTTCACAATTTACGTTCAAAGGCATGGTAAAAATATCCAATTATGTTTGAATGGCACTGAAATCTTGAAATCTGCGTTCGAACTCAAAATGCAGTTTTTTCAAGCCCTCTACATAATTCTTAAGCTTCTCTTCATTTACTGAGAGTATTGAATTTAACCTTGAGGAATGACACAAGTCGTTCTTAGCTAGCTGCCCAGCAAACAGACTAGGTTTTACGGAAAAAACACTCAAAATACTGGTGTTAAACAATAAAGTAAATAAACTTTGAAAAAAACACACATAAGATGTTATAGGTAAGAGGATACGCACGTTTCAACCAAAAATTGTTTTGGCCTTCTTCAGTCCAAGCCCTTCGTTGCAAGCAACACAGGGAACTCACAGGGAACTTGAGTTCCCTGTGTTGGGCTTGGACTGAACGAAGGGCTTGGACTGAAGAAGGCCAAAACAATTTTTGGTTGAAACGTGCGTATCCTCTTACCTATAACATCTTATGTGTGTTTTTTACAAAGTTTTTTATTTTATTTACTTTAGACTAGGTTTTAGTTTAAAAGCTTTGAAATGGGCCCTACAAATTTTAGGCATGGTTTTAAATTTTAACGAAAATACCGTGATGTAGTTCCTGAAAGGAAAAACTTAATTAAAAAAATTAAACCAAAAAGTCAATCATATTGACAATACTTCTGACAATACTTCTTTTGACAATACTTGCTTATAGGTCTACGTTGCTAAAGAATGAAAACCTATCTGCAACCACATTTCTCAATCTTATTCCCTTTAAAAGTATCCATGGAAGTAAAACAAGTTTTGATGAAGATAAAAATATTTTAACCGTTATAGTAATTTTATGAATAATTTTGTAAATACTGCAGTTGCACTCGATTGTAATGAGCTCAAAGGGACCGTGATATTTGTTCGTACAACCGAGTACTCGTAAAAAAGAGTTCGTAAAAAATCATAAAATTCATACAAAATATATTACTTACTTTATTATTATTATTATTATTTGCTTAACCCTTTAACGCGCAGTGTTCCCGCTCTGGGAACACCAAACGCTGACGTTTTGACTGTTGCCAGCCACGAAGAATAGATTTGATTTCTATAAAAATAGTTGCGGGTGACATAGCTCCACGAGAATCCTATTCTTTTTAGCACGTCATTTCCCATAAAAAATTGTCACGATTATTTTTAACAGCTCTGTGCCGGCACAGCCAGCTGTCGTCGAAAAGGGGTGATTTCTTTTAAAATGATTATGTATAAAATTTGAAATGTCAACACCCAACTTTTATGTTAAAATATTTTATGGAGTTGAGGTTCGACACTCGTGAATAAAGGCTAGGAAAAGTAAATAACGTTTTCGACTGATAGCGAAAATGCCGTTCCAAAAAAGGGATAATTGGTATAAATGGATTAATTCCCGGGTTCTCGTCAAATCAGGGCTTGTTATAAATGAATTTGACTGCAGAAGTCAGAGGTCGATTGAAGTTGGAGGTAGGAGTATGTAGTTGGCCCCAAAAAAAAGTACAGTCTGTTTCACGAAGAACCAGTAACTTTGAAAATGAATAATTCAAAAACGATGATAGACAGAAGCATGAATCTAGTGGTGTGTCAGTTAAAGAAACCGTAAGAATTTGATACAGAAGCCACAAAATTGCAGTTACAAATTGTACCTATAGATGGCGTTTTAAACGGCAACACGGATGTCAGAAAAAGGGCTCAACTACCGAGAACAATTTCATCAAAACGGATTTAATATGTGCATCTTCCACACTACATGCCAGGAAAACATTTCGGGGATTGGGGAAGGAGGGTAAAGTTGAGAGAATACGGAAGTCAATCCCTGTCTTTTCCAATAACTATCGAATAGCTCAACACAATAACAGTATCATTGAATTATTTGTTCAGAAAGTCAAAAAGATCTTGTGCACAGTGTAGGAGAGCCCCATCCTGCATGAACCATGCCGGGCCAGATCTATTATTTCAACGGGACCTCCCCATGGCACAGTGGTTATGTCACTGAAAATGGTAGACGGCCGAAGTGTGAAAGTATCGCTCGGCTGTCGATGTAATGGCCTGAAGTTTTGGTAGGTTTTCTCCAGAAGCAACGTAAATACACGTTAGAACCACTTAGAAAGTCCTCGTACCAAGGCATCCCCCATCCTTGACAGATCGCCCTAGCGTAGCATTGCCATAATCACACAAACAAACTATTATCCAACGGTTTTGAGCGGCGACAAATGTTTCAAAAGCACAATATACCGTCAATCTTCATCGTTTCTCAAAACAAAAAAGTTCCAATTGTGCTTTTGCAAGAGATTTCCCTCCAAACGGTAAGTTTTGAGCAATGGGGCAGTCGTGTGGGCGACAAATGAAGCTTTTTCTTAGATCTGTATTACAGCTTGCAACGCTATCTATCGGCACAATTTGTAACTAATATTTTGTGGCTTCTGTATTAAATTCTTAAGTTTTTTTTATATAAACATACTACAGGTTTCATGTTTCTAGTTATCTATTTTCAAATTAAGGGGTCCTTCGTGCAACATCCTGTACTAAGCCTCAGTTCCCCCGATGTATGTCTTAATCGGATCCTAAGGATGCTTAATAGGTCTGTGGTTATCACACGACGGAGATCGTAGACCGACTCGCTCTAATTCTTTTTCACATGATTCCATCTCTCGTATTCGATATAACCCGACACGATAATTGGAACCGCGGGAAACTGTCGAATCCAGCACGCGTCAAAGTGCACTCCAATCGAAAAGATCCCCCTTGGAAAAAAACGACAGAAAAAGGGGCGCGATACTTCACGCCTTCCCGAGCGAAATTCGAAACCGCACCCAGAATACGGACACTCCATTAACGGTAATGAAGTGGAGAATGTCTTTTATGCCGAGCGAAAAATAGAGAGAGAGAGAGGGCGCTGGCCGAGGGAAGATTTCGATCGCCCTTGTGCCCCGTTTGCCGATGCCTGAAAGATATCGGATGGTTATCTATCTGCTCGGGGTGCCGTATTTTTCCCACCGGCGGTTCCCCCCGAGCGAGATTGTAGATTAGCACGTCTCTGTCACACGAGAAAGTGTTTAAATCTATCAAACACCACTTCGGCGTTGATTGGTGACCGTTAATGGATCTTTAGTATCCAATATGAAGAATCCGTTGGACCATTCGGATAGAGAAAAGTTTAGCGGGCTGAAGGGAGGGCCATTAACGTACAGCCTCTCTCCCGTGTACTGAAAAAATTACTTACAATTTTAAATTAGCACTGCAGTTGCAAAATACAGGTTCGATAACACGCTTAGTTGTAATAAAAATTTTAAGACTTCAACGTCTTGAGAAAAAACTATTTTATTGAGAAGGCAGTTTAAAACTGGCACATTAAATATGGCAATCTAGTGGTGACCCAGCGTAATAAAAGTTACGTAAGTTCCTGCTATTTATTTAAATTTACTTTTTCCCAGAAAAAGTCAGAAGGAAGACCACCAGAATTTTTTTTTTGTGATGATACAAATGTGAGAAAACAAATATTTTTATAATAATAATAATAATAATAATAATAATAAAATATATGAAAAAGAGAGAACTTGATTTGTGAACATTTATATTCTATCAATAGAAGTTCAATTATAATTTCGAATGCCTAAATTAGTACTCCAAAACTATTTATATTTATTTGCTATAGATTAAAAAACAAGGCAGAATTCCGTGCAATACGCACGTTAGAAAAATGTGTCATTTATAAAATTCCGTAAAAAAAAAAAAAAAAAAAAAAAAAAAAAAGCATTACTAATAAAGATGAACATTTTGAAAAAGCATGTTTTAAAACTTTCAAATTGCGTGCGTCTTGGATGGGGGAGGAAGGGCTGTATTTATGACCTTTGAGGCCCCCTGGGGTTTTCCGATGTGAGACCGTCTGCCGCTTGAATTTAGTACAACCAATATTTTCTGCAACTTGTAGATACTTTCTCCAGATTTCCAAGATATAAACGATGGTCGCGTATAATCTTATCTAGAAACAACGTACTCTAAATATCGTATGCACATCACTCTAAAAATAATTTTATAGACTTCATTAAAGTTTTATTAAAACATTTTCTTCAATATATTTTCTTAACTGTGTGTAAATAATAGAAATATTAAAAATATTTATGAGGCATTTTTATAAAAGCTCTTTAATATGACTTTAAAAACTTGATGTTTTTAAGGCAGAAATTTTCTTTACGTGAATCAGCAAATGGTTCTTGATAAGAGGACGGTTTAGGGAGGAATGGAGAAGGAAAAGGGGAGGGGGGGTGCTCCGAAGTGACCGATATCTCAAACAATTGCTCCCGCTTATCAAGTGACTAGTACTTTCTTTTTTTTTTCATTTTGCCTACCCTCACATACACCACGAGCAATAAAACAAGATATTCTATTTTCAATCTGGACGTCTAGTTTAGAGAGATGTATCAGGAAATACAATTATAACTATTTTAACCCATTTGTGCCCAGATATTTTTGCGACTTTCTTCAATTTTTGATAATACCAGCAGTAATAGGTAAATTTCTGATGTCAACTTGTTGAAGAATGGATGATTTCTTTTAAAATATTTATGTATAAAAAATTGAAATGTCAACAATCCTACTGGGTCATGTTAAAATATTTTGTGGAGTTGAGGTTCAATTCTCGTGAAGAAAGGCTATGAAAAATAAATAACGTTTTCGACTGATAGAGAAAATGCCGTCATAAAAAAGGACACTAGGCATAAATGGGTTAAACTTGCTTGCTTACTGCAAATAACACGTTTCTCCCTGAGCCATCCAAGATAGTGATTATGTACAAATTCAGGGGCATTCCGAAGTCTAAAGTGTGAGCCGTGCCCGTCTATATGCAAATATGGCAATGATTTTATTTATTTATTTATTTTTTTTTGTGGGTGGAGGTGAGATGTCCAAACGCCGACATAGCAATACGTTAATGAGATTCTATAACCTATTTGCATTTTGAAATTTGGATTTTTGTGTTAATTTCCTTGCACATGGTTGGTCCCTTAAAAATTTTTAAAAATACACCCTTTCTATATTTTTTATAATGGTCCACGTTCCTGCTCGAAGAAAGATAAATTCAGATAGTACGCTACTCTATAAAATAAAATAATAATTTATTTAGGCTATTCAAGATTGTAGCCACTCAAAATGGTTGACGGCTGATGTGTGAAGGTCCCGTGTTCAAGTCTGTAGCGCGGCTGTCCATCTAACGGTCTGGAGTTTTGGTTGGTTTTCTCCAGATGTAACGTAAATACCGTTAGAACCCCCTAATGCCTTATTACACGAAGAAAATTTCGGGCGATTTTGTGGCTGCAACCAGTTGCCGAAACTCTTTCCGGCAAGTCGATGAGCAAGCAGTGTTGCCATAGTAAACAAACTTAGCTGTTGTCACAAACGCCTGAGATTCGCCTAATTGGCGATTGTTTGAGTATGAAATTATATGTAGCATATTGCCTATAATCGCCTATAATAATATATCGCCTACCTTTTTAAATATTTAGGATCTCGACGGTTCCGGAAATGTGGAATTTCACATTTGCTTTCAATCAGATCTATTTCCATGTCGCTATTCCATTTGAGAGACATTTTTCCTTCGCTCATCACTACGAACTCCATGGCTGATCCGTCCGCCATCTTTGTGACGTAGGAATAGGAAGCGCTGATATTGGCTGGCATTACAGCAACTTGCAATATTTTCGCTTCTGAACGAAAAAGTTGGAGTTGGCCATTGCCAATTTAACCGAGGGATTCGAGGGGAAATTTCCAGGAAAAAGGTTCCCGCAACTGGTTGTAGCAACAAAATCGCCCGAAATTCAGGGCCCGAATATGACTAGCTTGGACCCGGGCATTGGTGAATTTGGAGGCCTCCATCTATAAAATTTGTTTTATTTTTCATAAAAATTTTGATATAAAAAGAATATATTCAGAATAACATTGGAAATTGGGGGGCTTTTTCGAGCAGGGGGCCCTAGGCAGAGTCCCGATTTGCCCATGGGACATTAAGGCCCTGCCAAAATTTTCTTTGTGTAATAAGGTCTTCGGTCGGAGAAAGTCCTCCGACTAAGGCTACCCCTATCGTAGGCAGAAACCATCAATGCAGGTTTGCCTTACTACACAGAATTCAATACACGACTGTTGCTGAACAAGCGATAAATTCCATAAGTATTTACAGAAACTCTCCAGACTTATTTACACTTTTTCTCGGATGCCAAACCGGCTGCACCAAATAATTCCTCTAATCAATCCATCACGGATTTAAGCCGATGACATCACACGCCAGTTCAGGGATTAACCACATCCTTCCACACCACAATCCCAGAAAAAGTCCCCTGTTTTCGCAACCACGCCTCCTTTCCTGTTCGCGATTCAGCTCGCAAATAATGGAGCACGAACGTAAGAATGGTAGAAAATCGCGAATTTTTTCTTCGATGTCCGTATTCACTTGTCAAGGTTTCTTGGTGTCTTATTTCCAAAATCGGAAGCTTCCCAACAAGGGTAATCCAGGATTAGCTGGTTGTCAAAGGAAAACGCCGCAGGAAAAGAGCAAGTTTTTAACAAAAATGTCTTTTTAAGTTACAGAATAAGGAGGGAAAAGAAATACAAGTATATTTTTGAAATCCCTTCGGAAGAATTGTGCCGCCCGAGGCAAGTCAGATATTTTGACCTGAGTGTCCAAAATTAATCTCCGAAAGGCGCCGTACTTTGTTGCCGACCCGGCGACGCTATGAAATGACTCGAAAGTTGAAATTAATAGCTTTTTGAGTTTAGGAATGTCAAGCGAAAGTATTATAATTTACCACAAAAGCTAAAGGATTTGGAGTGTGAAATCTGTTACGCCGGCAAATTCTCATCTCGGGTATAAAAGCGTTCCAAAGTTCTCCATATTGCTTCGGTAAAGGCTATTCAAAAGCAATAATCTCGAGATAATTATCGTCACTCTTTTTTTTAGTGTTTAGTCAATGTATCATTTAAGTTTTATAATAATTCAAAATTCAACCCCCCCCCCACAAAAAAAAAAAGTTCCATATCTTGAACACACTTCTTAGAAGGATTATATAGCATTGGTTAAACTGACGTAGGGAATGTGGTTTGCACCCGAAATTTTCTTGATTGATTTTTACGGTGAATTCTAAAAAACATACTCAGTAAACCCTCAGAACATTTTCAAAACCTTTTGCACAAATTGGAAAGCTTTTATGCGATGTTGTTTTTCTAGTCCAATCTTGAGCAAGCTCTGCGCTCTCGCCTAATGGAGCATTCACAGACTCGAGAAGGTGACTTGATCAAACAATGACCACACATAAGAAGAAATTTCCCAGTTGCGTCTTTTTAATGATGAGAGCAAACAGATTAAACTTGATCGTTTGAAAATGGTCCTCTTCATTTCAAGAATTCTGAACAATCTGATGAAAAGCTCGCGAAACAAATAGAAAAAAAAATATCAAAAACACTTAAAATTACTAGCGTTTAAAAGATGAAATATATAAAAGTTTGTAAAATAACACTACATAAAATTTACTTATCAAGTAAACACGTATTTCGAGTTCCCTGGACTTTGACTGCTACTGAAGTAGATCGAAATTTTTTCGATAGAAACACGTATTTCTCTTGAAAAGTAACAGTTTTGTGCGTTATTTTACAAAGTTTATTCATTTTCAAATAGAATTTTTTTTCTTTGCACGCGCCCTTACCCCGTGGCGACCCGAATTTTTTTTTGAGGGGCTAATTAAAAAAGCTATTCGCCAATAAAGTCTATAATCTAATTTAGTCTAAACATGTCATGCTTGGAGGGCCAAGCTATAAAATGATCATTTAGCTATTAGTGAAATAAAGAGACTGTACTCTTTAGCACTTTTTAGGGGGGAGCTAAGCCCCTGCCTGTCTGGATCCGCTACTGCCCACCTCCTCAATAAAAAATTTTGGAGTTGCTCACTATTTATAAATTTCAGGTTTCTTATTATTTATTTTAAATACATCAACTTGCAGCAACAACAAAAATGATTCAGATGCGATTTGTGTAAAGAATCAAAAATCAAAACACTGTGAAATGAATGATAAATTTATCTAAAACTACCCGTCCCCACCCACAAAATTGATTTAATCCGCCTCTGAGTTGAGTGAACATCAAATTTTGTTTCATTCATTGTAGTCGTTGTCGTTATTACGTGATACGTGAACAAAAATTTACGCAGTTTGAAACGCTCTTTCACAGAATCTCACAATCTAATCTTTCTTTTAATTCGATGTCTATAGTCTAAGTTGGGTGATTACCGGTCAAATCAAATATTTAATTTCATCCGTTTCAGTTGTTATTAGATGTAGGGATGGACGCGAGACGAGAAACAGGGCTGTCTCGTCATTCGTCTCCCAGAGAAATTGCCTGTCTCGTCTCGCCAGTCGTCTCGCCGTCCAAAATTAAGGACTACGATTTTGTTACTATATTTTTAATAACATTAATACTATTTCATTGAAAATCTATAATAACAATTAATTACATATTACTATATTAATACTTATATTAGTTACCATATCAACTCATATGTGCATTTGAAGTGATAAAAATTCAGATTTAATCCGTATATATAATGTGACATGACACCGAAAAAATATTTGTTTTTATTTATTTATTTCCGGAGCCGCGTTAATATAATATGTGTGATTGATATGAGTTTCATTTGCTTTTCAAATTATATAAAGCTATGAATTTTGTTAGAAATGATGCAGAACTCAGGACATGTTGCGCAAATAAAATTTTAATCTAATTAAACGGCCCCAATGTGCGGAATAGTGAATTCACAAAAATTTCGATTGTGGACGGGATAATTATAGTGCAACCTGCTTATCCGCTCTCTCGTTTTAGTGTATGAGATATGGGTTTCAGATTTAATCGGGAACCCGGGTTTAACCTGTTCATTCACACCATCAAAAAGATGAGACAACAGAGAAGACTTGTGACCAGGGTTGTTTCTCAACATGGATCTTTGAATGCTCCGCTGAGATCCAGCGTTGTATTAGCGAAATCGATCCAGTAGGTCAATCATTTAAGTTCGTATTGCTTGGCTTATGGTGAAAGAAGCATTTTTAATAACTGATGAAACATTTTATTTATAAATATTAATTTATTTAGGAGAAAAATATAAAATATAAGCTTTAATTATATATGTATTCATCCATTTTGATGAAATGTAGCCAATATCATAAGTAAACTAAAGATCCCAATTATTAAGTACACAATTAGAACGTAAAATATTAAAGTAAGCATACTTGCATCAACTATTTAAAAGAATGTAATAATTAGAGCCAGACATTTTAAATAAGTTGGAATGTCTTTCCTTGAAAAAATAATGATAGCATACTTCAATAATTTATTCACAATTCTGGATTATGCGTAAATTAGACATTAAAACTCACTTGCAATTCAAAACTCATTTTTAAGCTATCTAAATATTTACAAGAAACTACAATTATCAGAACTATGAAACCGAATATCTATGTTGACATCAGTGATCAATTGGGGGGGGGGGGTATTAAAAGCATCATCTAAAAAAAGTTCTCTAACAAGATGATTGAATTCCATTGGTTTTTATTTACAAGCAACGATTAATCTGCGCAAATTAATAAATGAATAGTTTCTTTAAAAAAAACATTCTGTTATTATTATATACAAATTTATACATGGAGGATTTTTTTTTACATAAAACTATTATCTAGATAGACATACTATAACAATATATATACAGTGGAACTTTTCCCAGATTTGATCAAACATTTTAAAGGGAAACGTCTTAAACGGAAAAGCAGTAAGCATAAATGATAAAAAATATAAGCATATTTCTTTTATAAAGGATAATTGAATTATTATATTATAGTTTTATCGTTTCTTAAAATGAAATTTCAAAAGTACGAACAGGAGTGTCATATAATAGCCATCCCTGGTTTAGCGTCCATATGAGCTAATGATACAAATCTGTTACAAATATTAAAAAAAGTAATTTTTAAATGTAGCTTGCACAAATATAGGTAAAAGTAATATTGAAATTCAATTTAGGAAACTAAATGCATTGCGAAACACAACAGCGGTCAAAAATGGGTTAAAATGCTTGTGATAGTAATAGGGAACCCCAAAGTTAGCGCCCTGGGCTCTTTCTAAATAGGGTCAGGCTTTGGACTTACCGTACCGCGTTTACTCTGTTTACTTATTATTTTTCTGTCTTCTACTCTTCTCTGTTTTCTTTCTTTTTTCCAGTTTCTTTCTTTGCCCTCTCCTATTGTGTTTTGTATATCCCTCGAGCAGTCCTAATTTCAAATATTACGTGTTTATGTGTATTGTAGAGTGCTGATAGTATACCTGGAACAATAACATGAGACGCAAGTTAAACAGTAGAGGTTTCAGGCAAAGTGTACCCTTCCATCTCAGGAAGGCATACCTCCTCAAATACAGCACTGCAATTCTGATTGAAAAGTAATTCGGATTGTAAATTTATGCGAGATGAGAAATTCTCGCGAGAAGTCTTGCGCGAGACAAGACTCTTTCTCGTCTCGCGTTTCGTTTTGCAAAATATTTTCTTTCTCGTCTCGCGTCTCAGCTCGCAAAAAATTACCTGTCTCGTCTCGCAATGCGAAAAGAGAACGCGAGACAATGCGAGATTTCTCGCGTCTCGCGTCCACCCTAATTGACATGACACGAGAAAAAAAAAGAATTTACGCAGTTAGAATTAATTTTTGCAAAAACTCCCAATTAAATAAAAGAAAAATCGGCGCCTATAGTTTAAGTTGAATGACCACCTTTCATGTCACCAAATCTCATTTCATATGCTTCAGTCATTTTTACTTGATTCGCGGGGGGGAAAAAATGCTTCAAGGTTAGAATGACAGACAGATACACTTTTTTTTTACTGTCGTACTGGGTTCTCAGGAGCTTGAAACGGACAGATATCGAAAAATTTTCGAATTCCAACTAATGGGCAGACAAAATTCTAATTTTGTTTATATACTGACTGATTCGATGCATAAATGTAAAATTATCGCTTTACATTACTAAAGTATTCAGTTCACTGTTTGTACGCAATTATATGCAACAGTGCCACTTTTATCATGAGCACAAAAGTTGTGTTATTGATAATTACTGAAAAATGCACATTTGCAATTATATTTGAGACTAGAGAGTGCTACCGAGCATGAAAGGAAGAAAAGTTACCCTACGTGAATTATCCGATATCATTTACGTATAGACAGAAAGTAAATGCAGCCAACTCCGGTTATAGTGAACCTCTAGGGACCATCCAATTTCGTCCACTATATCCGAAGTTCAGTAAAACCGAAGTGTCCCCATGGTGATCAGAGATACTGTGTGTGAATCGGGACTAATATTTTGAGTTTACTATAGCCGAAGTTTCACTATATCCGGAGTTGACTGTACATGTATAAATCTATGACCTTGCCTGCTCTAGGCAGTCAGGACAACTTGGAAAAGAATCTTGACTTATTAGATAACTTGTGACTTGATCAAAACACCATCATGTTGGGCACAAGACAAATGGAAAATTTTGCTCAATAAATTCAGTTACGGCAGTATTAAGTTGTTTTTGGTAAATATTAACGACATAAATAACTGTAAAGTACACATTTTAAAATATAAATCGGGTGAAGGCCCCTAGACTCACAACGCTCGCTTTTCGTATGATGCATTCGGCCCCTAATAAGGCGTATACGTAAAAAAGGCATAATTTCAACAGGAAAAACCAAAACATTGGATCAGATAGAATGTTACCGTGCTACACATTGCTTGGTTCTTGAATGTTCCTTGTAACATAAAAATTTAAACTTTCCACTATTTTTAATTATATGTAAAACCTTGCGTATTTACCACCCATGGCGATATTTCATAATTTGGCGACTTACGTATGTGTATAGTTGATAATTAATTCTAAGAAAACAATACTTCATGTGTTTTCTTTGATAAAAACTACGGAACACCTAGAATAGCTTGCTGCCAATGGCGACTTTTCATTATTTGGCGATTTACACATACTCATAACCAATATTACTGCTCATGTAAGGTTATCGGGTAAATCGTTATCCGTATATTCTTATACAAAATCCTTTGTAGATTGGCGTATTTAGCAGCACGAAATATATCATCTCGCCGGGCTGACAAATATCCAAGCTGTACCATAACAGATATAATGGCATAGTTAACGGCGCCAAATATTTCTACTAGTAGCAACCTAAGCTAAAACTAAACGGCTTTACTATAATCTGCATTTTAATTATCTTTTATTTTCAAGATAATGGGTACTAACATTCTGGAACACGCGGTTTAGATTCCCCCTGCTTGCAGAGATAGTCTTTTGCCAGATCGTACCTGTACCTGATGCCAAACTGTCGCTTTTTAAATCAGCTACAATCAGTTATTCTGTTTTGGAAAAACGAATAATCGGTAATTCTAAACTCCTGTTATCTAAGGGAACTTACGACTTGAAAACCGTCAAATTTGTGTAACACAATTTGACTTATTTATTTCCCATATTTTTTAATTTAGCGTAAAATTGGTGTAATTTACTTCATGTTTATCAATTTCACGCGATTCTTCGTCGAAACTCAAATCCCAAAGGTTTTGGAGGAGATATCAGAACAAGCTTGTGACAGCAGCCGTTACTTTTTTTTAGGATAGAGAGAAACATAAATAGACAGCAATAAAGGGATATTAAAAGACTTCTGAAATGAGGTCTATTTTCATATCTAACAAAAATCTCCGTAACATTGTATCTTTTCGAGTTAAGAAAGTACTTTAAAAATAGATTTTTTTTTTTTGGATATGTCTATAACGACTACAAAAATTAAGATTTTATCTTTTTAGTCTTTTGAAATTAAAATATTTTTCAATAAAGTAAAAAAATAAATAAATGTGCAGGGTGTCCCAAAAACAGTGACCTAGGCATTTATTACTTAATCCTTTAACGCGCAGTGTTCCCGCTCTGGGAACACCAAACTCTGACATTTTCACTGTTGCCAGTCACGAAGAATAGATTTTATTTGTATAAAAGTAGTTGCGGGTGACATAGCTCCACGAGAATCCTTTACTTTTTAGCACGTCATTTCCCGTAAAAAATGGTCACGATTATTTTTAACAGCACTGACATCTGCTGAAAAATGGAAGAATGCGAGAACAGCTGAATAGATTGCCCAATGCTGAAAAAAGGGCAGCCGTTTCCATCGCTCGACTTAACTACCAGCAAGATGGCGGACGATCGAAACGTTCATCGCGTGCCACAGATCTAGAGACCCTTTTTTGACGACAGCTGGCTGTGTTGCTGGCAGTTAAGTCGAGCGATGGCAACGGTTGTCCTTTTTTAAGCATTGGGAAAGGGTTGCGCCTCAAAGGGTTAACTATTGATGACAGACATATACAATAAAATACATAGT
Organism: Cheiracanthium punctorium; assembly: GCA_038373885.1. Lineage (NCBI taxonomy): Eukaryota > Metazoa > Arthropoda > Arachnida > Araneae > Cheiracanthiidae > Cheiracanthium > Cheiracanthium punctorium. The sequence goes on from JAWZYV010016007.1 coordinate 18,617, forward strand.
CACAAAGTTCAATCGATACCACAAAACTTTTAAAATTTTGTGGTATCGATTGAAAATTTCCGATAAAATCTAGATAGATAAAAGAGAGATAGAAAGATAAAATCTAAATAAATACAAAATTAAAATTTTTATACGGCTCCCGTACATGAAAGCTTCCATTAGTGAATTGCGCCTCATACTTAACATTTTATCACCTTAAACTATAAGCATCTAAAAAAAAAAAAAAGATCAGATTTTGGGATTTTGCGAAAATCGTTTCAAACTGAGTGAATTTTTGTTCACGCACGTAATAACGACTAAAGCGAATGATACGAAATTTTGTCACATGATAGGTTTTTGCTCAACATAAGCTATAGGTGTCGAATTATTTAAACATTTTTATTAGATTTTGAGATTTTGTGAAAATTCTCTCAAAATGCGGTTATATTTCTTCAAGCATCGCGTAATAACGACTAATACGAAATTTGGTGATATGATAGGTAGTTGCTAATCTTAATTTATAGGTGTTGAGAGAGAGAGAGAGAATTTTTAAAATATTTTGATTATATTTTGAGATTTTGTGAAAATCGTTTTAAAATGCTGAAATTTTTATTCCAGCATCACGAAATAAAGACTGCAGGGAATGAAACAAAATTGGGTGACATGATAGGTTGCCACTCAACTTAAATTCTAAGCTTCGAATTTTTCAAAAATATTGATTAGATTTTGAGATTTTGCGAAAATTATTTCAATATGCAGAAATATTCGTTCGCGCATCACATAATTACGACTAAAGCGAATGAAATGACATTACTTAGTTACTCTCTAACATGTAATAGTTTAACAATACATAAAAATTATAACTTCACTTTCTTTACTTTGGTAACATACTACATCCATTCTGTGTACTCCTACAATGCTGACGAAAGTTCTTGCTTTTTGGAAATTTGCATTCAGTACTAACCCGTCAACGAGGGGTACTTCAGCTAGTGATCAATATTTATGGAATAAATACCTAGGTCAATGATTTTGGGACTCTCTGTACACATTTTAAAGACTACAAAATTAATACAGAAATTGTGATATATATATTGGACATTGGGCAAGTGCCCCAGTTGTCTTGCTGATGAAGAGTCCTTGAGACAACTCATATTACTTTTGATGGTCTGGCGTAATGAGCGTACTTCTTCTGGCTTTGTGAATTGGGCATTAAACGAGTGCTTAAAATTTTTAAATATTCCACCTTCTCCACTGAAAAAAAAATGCTCACTTCGCACCCTGCTTGTATTTACTTACAAAGTTTTACGTATTGTAAGGAGCCCGGTTGTACATTGTACAAGGAAAAGGCGGGGGAAGGAGATAACTCCAGTTCGAATAAAAAAAGGCAGCGAAAAGGTACAGAACAACTTTTTGCTGTTCCTGAAAAGAATATCTCCCCCCCTCTCTTTCTCCGTGCCCTAACAATATTTCCCCAATGGTTTTCAGTTTCACATGGACAAGAGTTATACAGTGTTACTAGCCTAGGAAGTGATACGGTTTCCGCTGTAAGTGAATAGGGAGCCATATATATATGCATTTTTTTTTTCTAGAACCGACACCCAGTCCACATACTTAATCTACAATACTACAGACTATTTTGGTATTGTCGTATCACACTCTTTATTTATTTTTTTTCATACCTCTGTGCCGATATACACAGGTTAAAAGCACAATGGAATCTTTTACTTTTTTTAACTCCACCTCGCTTCGGAAATTTTTCTCTTTATTTTTTCTTCACTTGTGATGGCAACGAGATAAAAAATCGTTTGGCACTTTTTTTTCTTCTTCTTTTTCTCTCTGATGGCAAGACTTTATTAAGGGTTTCCGTTTGCAATTTATTTATTACTGATTTGTTCGGTGTGGCATCGGTTCTTTGACTTTAAGAGACATTTTTTCGATTTATATGAAGTGTCAAGTTTCATTTTCTTTCTTTTTTTTTTTTAGGAGAGAGGATTTTCAATGGTGGTATATGCCTGAAAGTGGTGCGTTATTGGGTTATGATTTTTATGCGGATCGAAGATAAGGTGTCGAATAATTTTTCGGCACAAAATGCGGTTATGGAAGTTTTACAATGCGGTCTTGAAAACAAGATTTTTATTAAATAATTTATGTGTTTATTTACCAAAACGAGAATTTCCAATAAGGCTCTATAATAAAATAAAAACAGGTGTTTTCGTGAGACGGCTTATAAGTTGAATTTTCACGTAAAAAATTTGTTTAGGGATTACCCCGTGGTTAAAAAGTGCCTTATGACCTTCAGCGACACAGTAGATTCAAAACTTGGTTTTCATAAGGACAAAAAATCTGATGTGTCCAACACATGACTTCCTTGCACGTCCATTAGATCAAAAATATTTTTGACGCACTTCCTCTAAATTTATTTGTTTGAAAGAGATAAAATATCAATAATAGTAAGGTTTAGCGATTTCTAGCCAAATATTTCGATATCGCAAAGCTGAGTTCAATTTGAAAGATTTCCTTCTGACACTTTATTTGGCGATATTTCACCAAACGCCGACAAACTTGAGATAGTCAGCGAGATTTTGGGGATAGCCAAAGTAGTCATTGACCACAGACTTTCAATGAATTGAATGCATCTATACACCTCAATGTATTCAAAGTCATTTAGCTCACCATGTAAATAAATTCTCAGTCGATTGCTGTCAAAAAAGATATTGAAAACAGTTAGATATCACAATAGTTCTAAATATAAAGTTAAAAAAAATCCACGGGTTAAAGTTTTAGAGTTATACAAAATAGGAAATAATTTTTGGCGCCAAATTTGGCGATATTTAGGCGAAACTCGTCAATGTCGACGACATTTGGCGAGATTTTAAGCATGAACCAAACAATGAAAGATTATCGCCAAATTTGGCGATATTTCGCCAAAACTCGCCAAGAACGATGACTAATGGCGATACTTTGGGCATGGACCAAATGACTGACTATCGCCAAATTTGGCGACATTTCGCCAAAACTCGCCGAGGTCGAGGACAGACGGCGAGATTTTGGGCATGTACCAAACAATGACTGTCTACAGTTGTATTATATTGAAGATGTCCATAGACATTAAGGTACTGAAATTCTTTTCGGTGATCCTGTAAATAAACTCTCCAGTAGATTGGAACCAAAAATCGAGATGCACAACTAGATGTTACAACATTCTTATTTATGAAATTTCATAATAGTTTTTGAGATTTGAGAGTTAAATATGCACACACATACACCAAAAGTCGCCAAGCTTGGCGACTTTTGGCATAGTTCTTGAGGGAGGCACGTGACCGTGGTCGGACCATTACCTAACTTATGTGGTAGGACGGTATTGTGCTTGAAATGGATGAATGCCTCTAAAATTGCTATTGACCGTAATGTATTGGAAATCTTTTGAGTGTTCCTGTAGCAGAACTATAAATGATAAAGACATTTTTTTTAATGGAGAAATTCATTTTCTAACTCTTTACAGCATATATCACTTCTGAGTCGTTTGAAATAGCCCAATACCTCTAAAAAACGCTTTGATGAATTTCGGCCCATAGAGCGTAATGTATTTCGAATCTTTTGGGCGGTCCTGTAGATAAACTATTCAGTCGAATGGAACCGAAAGGGGAGGTGCACAACTAGATGTTACAACAATCCTAAATATAAAGTTTCAACATTCAACGCCTAACAGTTTTTGAGATATGCGAGTTTAATGAATTTCGGCCCATTGAGTGTAATGTATTTCGAATGTTTTGGGCAGTCCTGTAGATAAACTATCCAGTCGAATGGAACCAAAAGGGGAGGTGCACAACTAGATGTTACAACTATCCAAAATATGAAGTTTCGACATTCTACGCCTAATAGCTTTTGAGTTAGGCGAGTTTAATGAATTTCGGCCCATAGAGCGTAATGTATTTCGAATCTTTTGGGCGGTCCTGTACATAAACTATCCATTCGATTGCCACCAAAAGGGGAGGTGCACAACTAGATCATAGAACAATCCTAAATATCAAATCTCAACATTCTACGACCAATAGTTTTTGAGATATGCGAGTTACATACATACGTACGTACGTACGTACATACGTACGTAAGTACAGACGGCATGGAAAAACTGGCCACAGTAGACTCGCCACTGGTCAAAATGAGTTGCAGACGCGTTAATATGATCGTGCATGCTAGCCTACGATGAGATGCATCGAAAAAATTTTTTGAATTAAATTTAGAGGTAGTTAAAATCGGTTTTTATGTCGAAATTTGGCCCCCAAAATTTTTCGGGATCACATTACTTCCTTATACTACGTACAAGGAAGTAAAAAGTTTTAGATATTAGTTTTTACGCCGAAAATAATAACATTTTAAAATGAAACATTTACCTTTAAAGAGAATGAACCATATCTTTATTGTGCCATCTTGAATACCACATACCTTTTGTATTAATGCAATGGAAGTAAATTATGATGCGATTTATGTTCATATAGACATAAATTTTAAAAAGTTTGCATAGTCGTCTGACGTGCTGATTGTCTCTGAGTATTAATTACAGCATTAGAGATTTAATTAAAATCATGAAATGTGTCTTTCACGTGTTCTGACAAACAGAGTAAATTCTAAGCTTTTCAACACAGTTGTTTACGTTTTTAAAGGAAGAGGGAGTAACTTCTTTACACGTTTCTTCATAATTGCTTAAATAAACACCGGGAAGTGGGACTAAGATGATGAATTTCAGCTTCAAATAATTTTCTGTATTAAATAGAAATCCTAAAATTTACAGAAAGACTTCTTTGAACTTTCGTGTTTCATAAAGGGGGGGGGGGGAGGGGGAGAAGGTTTCATCTCCTCTTGGAAGATGGCAAAATATTAACCCTTTAAGGCGCAGTGTTCCCGCTCTGGGAATGCCCAACTCTGGCGTTTTGACTGTTGCCAGTCACGAAGAATAGATTTGATTTCTATAAAAATAGTTGCGGGTAACCTAGCTCCACGAGAATCCTTTACTTTTTAGCACGTCATTTCCCGTCAAAAAATGGTCACGATTATTTTTAACATCACGGGCATCTGCTGAAAAATGGAAGAATGCGAGAACAGCTGGATAGATTGCCCAATGCTGAAAAAAGGGCAGCTGTTGCCATCGCTCGACTTAACTACCAGCGAGATGGCGGACGATCGAAACGTTCATCGCGTACCACAAATCTAGAGACCCTTTTCTGACGCAGCTGGCTGTGCCGGCACAGCCAGCTATTTCGGTATATATGCAGATATATAGTGAGACCTCAAATGCATTTCGGTATATCCTTATAAATAAAAATGAAATTCTGTTTGTTTGTTTGTTTGTTTGTTTGTTTGTTTGTGGATTTGATTCGTATACAAATCCACAAAAATGGACCTATCAGCCTGAAATTGGGCACAGATGTGTAAAATAATATAGAATAAAAGATAGTCCACTTTAAAATTTTGAAAGTCCACCCGTTCCCGGAATTTAAGAGATTTTTTATGTTCTCCACGCAAAAAGCTTTCCGTAATTGTAACCCCTGTAGTCAAAAAAGTGTGAAATAAGGATCGTTGTTGCCATGTGTGGCGATTTTGCCGAATAAAATGTTTTAAATTCTCAAAGTAAAAATAAAAGAATAATAATGATTTTTTTTTTGTTAGATTATATTCGTAATGTTATTTTTTTTAAATTATAATATCGTGTGCATGGGAAATCGGAGCAGGAATGGAATGTTTTATACGCAAAACAATAAGAATTGAAGATTTCCGAGGCTAATATGTTAAAATTTTTTAGTTTGGCGAAAAAATAAAATGGCTCAAATGCCGAGAAAGTGAGTTCTAGCGGTTTACACTGTTTCCGGCTTGACGCAATTTACTGAGAGCTTAAGGAAACGGATTTTTGAAAACAAGTGCAAAGGTTTTATTAGAATACAGCGTTAAATTTTAATGATCCGTGCGGAAATAATGCAGTTACTAAGGGATTTCAAGCGATCTATCTTCAGCATTCTCGCCAATTGAGTGCATTGATTTTAGTTGGGGGAAATCCGCCAAATTTCAGAAAATTGAAATCTTTGCATTTAGTACATCGAGGTAACGATGAATGAAACATGTTATAGTTGATAATTTAAAAAATGAGGCTGTATTAAGGGATTCCACTTTTCAAAAAAATGCCTGGCGGTCGAACCATTTCCCATTTTGATTGCTGCTAAGTCAATGCTTCGAATGATTCCCTGAAAAAACTCTTGCAAAATGGCGTATGTTGGCACTTTGGTGAGGCTTAGATTTGAAACTGGATTTTATTTGAGACTGGTATCTATATTAATAAAACAATGTGTGTAAACTGTTTGTTTGCCTGTGTCTAGCGTAGCTCGCAAACGGGTGATCGTAGACCTACCAAATTTTGAACGGATATTCTCCATGACAGGTCCCGACACACCTCGAAGCGATTTTTTCAAAATTCGAACTATTTTAGGAAATATCGATAAAAACGTATCGCAAAAGGCTAATTTTCGCTTTCCGCCATTTCGTAATTGTAACCCCACAGTGCATTAAGCGACAATTAAGCTTATATAGGTTGCCACATTCGGCAATGCCACATTCGGCAGTTCATTAAATGATTCAGACTCTTGAAGTAAAATTAAAAGAATAACGATTTTTTTTATTTTGACTAGATTATTTGTAAGGTTGTTTTTAAATTAAAATATCGTGTGCATGTGAAATCAGAGCGGGAATGAAATGATTTATACTCAAAAGAAAAATAGAATTTGGAAATTTTCCGAAAATAAATGTGCAACTTTTTAATTGGGCGAAAAATAAAAGGGGTTGATGTCCGATTTTGTGGAGGATTCTAACGCTTGGCGCTATTTATCGTAATTTAATCGTCTGCTATTTGGGTTATGAATACACCTGCGTATAAGTTTTTGAAATTTTCATTCAGTTGGAATTGTGCATTTTTCTGAGCAGCTTTTCTGCATCTATTTCTAATATATTACATCCAGAAAAAAGGATGTTAGAAATATCAATTTTAATTTTGTTTAATCACACTTATGAATAATGATACACTTTCCAACTTAATAAAAGAAGGAACGAAAATAGGGAAGACCCATGGATTATAACTCTTTTTATATATAGCACTTTAGTGCGTATTTAAAATCTGAAAGTGTGTCAGATTTTCTATGATTCTAGCGCTTGGCGCAATTTAATGAGAGGGTATTTTTAAAAACAAGCGTAGGTAATCTTATAAATAAAAATCAAATTCTGTTTGTCAATTTGTTAATTTGGGTAGTATACAATTCCACAAAAATGGACCTGTCAGCCTGAAATTTTACACAGATATATGTAAAATAATATAGAATAAATGATAGTCCACTTTAAAACTTTGAAAGTCCATCCGTTCCCAGAATTTAAGAGATTTTTAATGTTCTCCACGCAGAAAGCTTTATGTAATTGTAACCCCTGTAGTGAAAAAAGTGTGTGAAATAAGCATCTTGGTTGCCATGTGTGGCGATTTTGCCGAATAAAATGTTTTAAATTCTTAAAGTGAAAAGAAAAGAATAATAATGCTTTTTTTAGTTTATATTTGTAAGGTTATTTTTTTAATTATAATATCGTGTGCGCATAAGAAATGAGAACAGGAATGAAATGTTTTATACGCAAAACAATGAGGATCGAAGATTTCCGAGACTAATATGTAAATTTTTTTAGTTTGGCGAAAAATAAAATGGCTGATAGGCCGATTTTTAGAAAGTGAGTTCTAGCGGTTTGCACAGTTTTAGGCTTTTTGGCGCAATTTACTGAGAGCTTAAGGGAATAGCATTTTTGAAAACAAGTGTATAGGTTTTCTTAGAATACAGCATTAAATTTTAACTATCCGTGTAGAAATAATGCAGTTATTAGGGCATTTCAAGCGATGTAGCTTCAGAATTCTCGCCAATTGAGTACATTGATTTAACTTGGGGGAAATCCGCCAAATTTCAGAAAATTGAAATCTTCGCATTTAGTACATCGAGGTAACGATGAATAAAACATGTTATAGTTGATAATTTAAAAAATGAGGCTGTATTAAGGGATTCCACTTTTCAAAAAAATGCCTGGCGGTTGAACCATTTCCCATTTTGATTGCTGCTAAGTCAATGCTTCGAATGATTCCCTGAAAAAACTCTTGCAAAATGGCGTATGCTGGCACTTTGGCGAGGCTTAGATTTGAAACTGGATTTTACTTGAGACTGGTATATATAATAAGACTGGTTATAGAAAAAAATGAATGTTGGTATGTGTGTAGGAGGTTGAAAAACTCAGCACCGTTTCACCGATCACCATGAAATTTGGTTCACCTAAGTCTTTTATCATGGAGAAGGTTTTTATGCTATCCGTTTTCCTCTAACTTGCCACTAGCTGGCGCAGCAGAACGTCGAATTCTATTCCGTTTAGCCGTTTGCTATGCGAATATCGTCCAACCAATTTCTATGAAATTTGGTACACGCGGATATTAGAACACGGAGAATATTTTTCACTATCCATTTGCTGTAACTTACCGCTAAATAGCGCTGCAACGCATCAACTTCTATACCGTACGACCGATCGGCATAACATTTTTTATACTTACACATTTGAGCACGAAGAATATATTCTAACTGTGTTACTTTTGATATTACTCACCACTAGGTGGCACTGCAATGCATTATTATTTTAACTCGCCACTAGATGACGCTGCAGCAAGCCAAATTTTTGACCATTCAAACGGTGGCTATGAAAATCAGTACTCATAGCTATTTGAACAATGAGAATATTTTGGCGTTATCCATTTTCCTATAACTCGCCACATGACGGCGCTGTAGCAAATCATTACTTTAATTAACCACTAGATGGCCCTGCAGTGTATCACTTCTTGACTGTGCAAATGATCGCTATGAAAATAGGTATACATAGATATTTGAACACGGGGAAGAGTTTGGCGCTATCCATTTTCCTATAACTTGCCACTAGATATCGCGTCAACACATGAACTTCAGGACTGTCCAGCCGATAGTCATGAAAATTCGTATACATCGATATCTGAATGCGAAGAATATTTTCGCCGTATCCGTTTTGCTAAAACTCGCCACTAGATTGCGCTACGCCGCATCGCCTTCTGCACCATAAAAACGATTGCCTTGAAATTCAGTATGCATGATTATTGAACACAATATAACGCGATATCCATTTTGCTATATCTCTGTATTACAATAAATAGTAATCACAACAAATAATAATCTCAAAAAGTCCATTCATTCCCGTGCGAAGAACGGGTACTTCAGCTAGTGTGATATATAAATGGGACCGATAAAAGGAAATTTGCAATGGCCAAAGTTGCCCGAGAGGTAAGAATCAGTGTTGGAGATCTCCTCCTGAGTGAAGGTCCCGTGTTCGAATCTACTCGAGAGTAGTTTAACTTTTTGAATTTAGTTGAAGTCTGATGGTAGTGGCTGCATCTATCTGACTGATTTAATAAATAAAATATTCCAATGTTATATATAAATGGGACCGATAAAAGGAAATTTGCAGTGGCCAAAGTTGCCCGAGAGGTAAGAATCAGTGTTGGAGATCTCTTCCTGAGCGAAGGTCCCGTGTTCGAATCTACTCGAGATTAGTTTAACTTTTTGAATTTAGTTGAAGTCTGATGGTAGTGGCTCCATCTATCTGACTGATTTAATAAATAAAATATTCCAATCTTATAAATAAAAATGAAATTCTGTTTGTTTGTTTGTTTGTTTGTGGATTTGATTCGTATACAAATCCACAAAAATGGACCTATCGGCCTGAAATTTAGCACAGATATGTAAAATAATATAGACTAAATCATAGTCCACTTTAAAACTTTGAAAGTCCACCCGTTCCCGGAATTTAAGAGATTTTTTATGCTCTTCACGCAAAAATCTTTCCGTAATTGTAACCCCTGTAGTGAAAAAAGTGTGAAATAAGGATCGTGGTTGCCATGTGTGGCGATTTTGCCGAATAAAATGTCGTTCGTATACAAATCCACAAAAATGGACCTATCGGCCTGAAAGTTAGCACAGATATGTAAAATAATATAGAATAAATCGTAGTCCACTTTAAAACTTTGAAAGTCCACCCGTTCCCGGAATTTAAGAGATTTTTTATGTGCCCGAAGTTGGCTGAGAGGAGGGAGTCTGTGTTCACGCTTTTTTCTGAACAGGAAGGCCCCGCGTTCGAATCTAGTATATATATAAATACCGAAATGCATTTGAGGTCTCACTATTCACAAAACGATCTTAAATTACATTACTTATAGTGGTCTTCATAACTCAATACTAGACCCTACTAGCAATTTTGCTCGGGCTACCACCGGCCACATAGCCAGCCGATGATGGCCCGAGCAAAATTGCTAGTAGGGGAGTCTTAAGATCTGCAATTTGTGATTGCACCGAAGAGTTACTGAATTTGTCATCTTACCCTATACTTTCTCCTAATTTGTCGGCTATTAAATTACTTTCCCCGTAAATAGGACAATAATGACCGGGATAGAACATTTTCGAATTTCAAGAAAGGTGAAAAAGCGACGTATAACCGATATTGTGCGTCTTATAAGCGAAGCTTTTTTTTTGTATTAAAGTGAATAAGAATGAATTGAGGCTTCACGAAAAAGACCTATGAATGTATAACTCACGGTGAAGATCTTTTCAAATGTGTTTGCCAGATAACGGGGAGGTGGTAAAGAACAAAATGTTGAAAGTCGAACAAGGTTATAGATTTCAATTCCAAATATGTGTTTATGGAACAAGAAAAACGAATACGGCACACTCATGGATTATGACACCTCTTCCAAACAGTATTTAAAATTTTGAAGAATAATTGGAATATGCTTGGCGAAGATTGTAAAACAGTTTCAGTAGGCGATTTTAAGATAGATTTCGCTTCCAAAGATGCGTTTTATGGAACAAGGGAGAAAAATACAGCACACTCATGGATTATGATGCCCATTGCAAACAGCATTTAAAATGGTGAAGTATAGTTAGAATTAGGATATGCCTGGCTAAGACTGTAAAACAGTTTCAGTAGGCGATTTTAAGGTAGATTTCCATTCCAAAGATGTGTTTTATGGAGCAAGAAAGAGTTAATTCCTATTTTAACGCCCCCATTCTCGTCGAACAACAACAACAAAAAGAAATTGCCACACTTTGACGAGCTTTGCAGTCATGGGTCTCTAAGAGTTATGCACAAGGTACAACGATCCCAAAAGAACTAGATGAAAACTAAAGTGAAGGTAAATAACAGTGTGTGATAAACGCACCTGTTAATGAATTTGAAGACACTTAATTATTAAAACTACATTAATTGGCACCCCAAAATAAATAAATAAATAATAGATTGCTGTATTTCCACGTTGTTCCAAATCGCAATTTTAATTCAGAATTACGGTTGCCGCATAAATACAAAAAATCGTCGTGATAACTGCATATGTTTAATTACGGCCACCTTGTCGGGAGTCGGGGCGTTAAAGTAGAAATCAACCCGAGAAAGACAATAACGGCACACTCATGGATTATGATGCACATTCCAAATAGTATTTAAAACGCTGAAGTACAGTTGGGATATGCTTGGCGGAAATTGTAAAACAGTTTTAGTAGGCGATTTTAAGATAGATTTCGATTCCAAAGATGCGCTTTATGGAACAAGGGAGAAAAATACGGTACACTCTTGAATAATGATACACTTTCCAACTTAATGGAATATAATTAAAGAAAATAAGTATAAGACGAATGGATTATGATGCGCTTTTGATATTTAGCACTTTAGTGCGTATTTGAAATGTGAAAGTGTTTCAGATTTTCTTTCTTTTTTTGTAAATAATACAACCTTTACAGGGGTTAATTGCAAAAATACATCGCTTTAAAGAACAATGATCTGTGTCTTCAAGTATGATTTGATTTAGGAGCCAACCTTTGTTTCTTTGACAATCCCCAATACTTTACATAAACCGAAAGTGTATGTACCTGTGAAAATACCAAAAGGCACCTAATCTCTTATGCCAACAGTCTTAGCTTGGGAGGAAGAGGATTTAAATCTTCTATCCTGCTGAATCGCGAGAGGATAAGGCGACATTTTGTAACATTACCACCTAATCTTTTCCCCATAAAATTTACGGAACTTTTGACACCCACAAACGGATTATACGTAATATAGTAGTTTGTCATCAAATAGTAAGCTGTAGCTAATCCCGCGAACCCCGTCTTTGTCGCCATAGACACTTGAGAAATTTATGTTATTGACTCTTGTAATTCTAACTCAAACAGAACGCTGGAGAACACTGAATTTTTTAGGCGTTCCGCTGCTGAGGTGGTCTCTCTCTTGGCAAATTTATGTCCCTGTTTTTACAGCGGTCTTGTAATAAAACAGCATTACACGTTCTGGTTGACGTATACTATGGAAAAGTCTTATAGGAAATGCATTGAAATCGCATTGTCTAGTGCGTTTGCTGGGTTCTATAAATATTTAAACTAATTTAATGTATTCTGTGGTCTTTCTTTTTTTTAGTTGTAGATTTCGTTGTGCTTTGAAGAATGTAATCCATTGTCGAAACTGAATTCAAAGCTGAGGAGCTTTAAAGAAACAACGACTGCCGTATTAGTGTTGCAAAAATATGCACCATTCCTTTGCGAATTCCCAGGGATTCGAGATCCTTAAAGATTATGTAGCTTATTCATTATTTATTTATTTATTTTTATGGAAAAAAAGAATTATTGGGCATCAAATCAAAGGGAAAAGGCCTCAAGTTTTCGAATGGATTATTTTCTAATTATCGATTTGGTGTCGTTAAGATCTTATTACATGAACAAACTTTCGAGCAATTCGGTTTGCCGCAACCAGTTGCAAAAAAAATAGTTCCCGCAAGTCGATGAGCATGAAAGGTTGCCATAATAAACAAACTCGGCTGTGCTGACAAACACCAGAGATTCGCTGAATGGGCGATTGCTATAGTATGTAATTATAGGTAGCATATCGCCTCAGTAACCTTTTTTAATATTTAGGATTTCGAGGATTCCATAAATGTGGAATTTTACTAATGTCTTCTGTCAGATCTATTTCCATATCGCTATTCCATTATGAGACATTTTTTCTTCGCTCATCACTGCGATGGGTATCGCTGATTCTTCCGCCATTTTGTGACGTAGAAATAGGAAGCAATACGATTGACTGGCATTCCAACAACCAGCAATATTTTCGTTTCTGGACGAAAAAGTTGGAGTTGACCCTTCCCTATGTAACCTGGGAAATTTCCAGAAAAAAAGTTTTCGCAATTGGTTGTGGCAACCAAATTGCTCGAAATTTGTTCGTGTAATAAGGCCTTCAGCAGTCAGCCACAGTTTTAAGTCTCTTAATGACAATCTTTGACAAGCAGGGAGCTTCTGTAGATTATGTTTTGCAGGTGTAGCCAGAGAAATAACTCCAGATATATTCTACATTAAAATATATACATATTACATAAACACTGTTTGCAATTTACAATCACTGCGATTTTGGGGTCCCTCCGTGGCCTGGTCATTATAAGCTCCATCCGTCTAAGAACATGGAAAGTGAAGCAGCACCAGCTTGGCCAGTGTTGGTGAAAACCTCTCTCGGCTGGGTTACTGTAGAACCGCGCGCAGTAAGGGGAGCTGGTGCAGGTAAAATCTTTTTGTGGCTCCAATGCGTTCCATGTTCACATGTACCTCTGGGTGTCGATGTCACGTGCTAGGTCTCTCATCTGGAATGGGTTCAAAATTAGAAGACCTCGAGAAAAGTTGACCTCCCTCCCTCTGGGGGTCATTAAAAATGGAAGCCGCCCCCTTCGTACTTTGCCGTCCAATATAGAGGATCTAGCATCGCTTCGTGGTTGCTAAAGGGCATAAGAAACAACAGAACAACAGCACAATTTTTGGGAAACGGCCTTTTCCGGGCTTAAAAATACTTTTTAGTCTCAGCCAGATTAGTTAGCCAGACCTTCGTTTATTACGACTTAAATCTCCAGGTGCCATATGAATTTATTGAAAATTCCAAAGTTGTTATTCAGCTGCAGTCTTGCAATGATCTTCTGGGGTCAATCCGTTTGTTGTGCATAAGTGATCAGTTGATTTTGTCTCAAGAAAAATCATTAATTTCATTCGTCGTTTGCCCCCGGTTCACCTCTGACGTAATTCAGACTGCACCTGTCCGCCGTTAGCCGACTAGGACTAATGTATTTGCCCAGTTTTATCTTGACACAACTGCTGCTTTCACTGTTATAAATATAAGTTCAAAGTTTCACCAAATAACCGGTGAAAACAGAGAGCTACAAGCAATGCCATACCCCTTGAACCACTTTGGTGGTTCGTTTGAAAATGCCTGAAAAATGTTATGTGCAAGTCTAACCAACATTTCGAAATTTTCAGTTCAACATCCGAAAAGTCGAATTTCCGGTGAAACCGATTCCAAAACAATATGGCTGCCCACGCTGTTCGCTCGCGTTAGGATAGTGATTCCGTACCTTTGCGGAAGGTAAGAAAAAGTGTTAATTTTTTCTCATTTTGTATTAATTAAGTCTATAAACAGTGTTTAATAGTTTTTGAATAAGGGAAAATATTCACACTTATGCCATGGTGATGGGCATGGCATAACCCTAATCATACGCGATAGACTGTGACACAAAATGAATCAATTATATTATTTTGGCAAATGATCACAAATAACAGCTTGATAGTATTTGAAATTGAAACGATATACATCTAAAATGGGTCGGCTAATAAATTATATTACATTACTGAATACTTCTGTTTGTCATGCTTAACTCGTAATTGCGCGTAGGTTAACCCTAATAGGTGATCGTCGGTGTTGTTTACAAATACCGTACCCCTTGGAACATGTTTGTATTAAATTTGATTATTTTGTTTACTTTATATATAAGATTGTATACTTAAGTTTGTATTATTATCACAAATATTAGTGGCAGACTAATATTAGACTAATAACAGGCATGCAAGTTTTCAGTCTTTTTCAACATCATTAATGCATTTGAGATTTAGTATTTAAATTAGTTTAATGAATTTAATTATACTGAATACAGTGTTATAATGTATATTAGTTAATTTAATAATGAATACATATAAAAGAATAGCAGGTAATGTGTTAAATGCATAATAATTTATTTGTTCTGTGTGATCCTCAGCAAAGTTCAGTCTTTTTAGCTGTTTTGTGCTTTCATGCCTGTAATAAGGAGGGAGGGACATAGACTTAATAAGGGCAAGAGGGACAACTGCCCCCCTAAAATTCAAGAAAATTTAGATATCACTTATTTGAAAACAGTATTTTCTATAATAGGAAAAACCCCTCGCTTCTCTCCAATGTTGCATGCGCATTTATTCCAATAAAGAGGGCAGTCTGCCCTGCGCCCTGACTGTACCTGGAAGCAACATATTAAAAAAATTTGACGTAAACACTGTTACAGAAAGAACTCATATTTTTCAGCTATAAAGACACTAAATCAATGACATTTGCTTTGCGAAAAAAAAGTAAACAGGAAACAAAACTAATTTATACAGTGCATGAATAACATATCAGGCCTAAAAATGTGAACACTATGTATACATATCATAAACAAATGGCTCAGTGAGAGGGTCTGTTTTACATAATTTTTATGTAGATAAATAAGGATGAAAATTTGGGCAATGTTTTCATAATTAGAACTAATAATAACAATAAATAAATAGTACTCAGGCCCGGACTGGCCAGGGTGTCCGACTGTCTGTGAGGGCGGGCCCCCAAACAGAAAAAAGAAAGAAAAAAAAAAAGAGTGCTATACTGATAGCACTTGAAAGAAGTTTGACACTTTCAAAATTTTTTGCAGCTGCAATTGCGCGCCAGAAGTCGTCAAAACACTTCATTTTAAATGTAGTTCTCAAAAATTTTTGATAGAGGGTTCCCGAATGAGCAAGGGATTAATTTATATGACTGACGCATATTAATTAGTAGATCAATATTTTATTAATGTATTAATTATCAATCATAATTAATAACACCATTCCTTCCCCATACTCAGAAAGTTAACACATGCTAATATTTATCGGTTACACAATAACCCGGGCCCCCTTTTCTTGAGACGGGCGGGCCCCCACCCTCCCAGTGCGGGCCTGATAGTACTGCATTGCACATAGATCCGAATGTTATTTCTTTAAAAATTCAAAACTTAAAAAGCCTTGCCAGCTTAAAAATTTGCAATCTTATAAAGCTATAATAGGTGATTAAAATATTAAAAAAATCAAGGAAAACAGAAAGGGCAAGTTTTGAGATATTCAAGGTCAAGTCATAAATTGTCAATCAGATGAAGCATTGTCAGACAAAAGAGTAATTTTATGTCTTGATTAAATATTGTTTTTATGTTTTATGCTAGGGATTATCCAGATAATGATTTTGCCGAATATTGGATATATCCAAAGGTCTTTTGACTGGCATATATGGATATCCGGCATTAGATATGCTTTTAATTCAGTAGTATGTTTATTGATTTTTTTAAATACAATCTCAGTAGCAGAATTTTCTACATCACTCTGCAATGCAGATTTAAAAATACAAAAATAGTCTGCAAGGTAATCTTCTTTGAAAAATAAAGGCTCATACAGCTACACGAAATGTAAAAAAAAATTCACCAGATGGTTTATTTTTTACAATAATTTTTTAATCTCCCGGGCCTGAGAGGCCTGGTGCACATCTTGCCGGGTTAAATATGAAACAGCAACCAGGAGAAAAAACAAACTCATTTTAAGTTTTCATAAATATGGAAAATGAATTAACTTCTATTTTTTTAAAATAAAATATGATGGTAAACAAAAATTATCTTTTCACAAATATTAAAAAAGATTTTAATAATATATTAAACAAACCATTTGTATATTAAATTTTTCAATATTTTAATTTGTCATGTTTTACACCATATGAAATTTAATATTTTGTTTGAAATCTAACTAATTAAATTAGTATAAACAAATAATACTTATCTCATACCTTGATTAAAATTGCTAAATTATGGCAGTATTGAGATAATGAAATCATAGCAAATATAAAGAATGATTATCTCATACCTTGATTAAAATTGCTAAATTATTGCACTATTGAAATAATAAAATCAAAATATCTAATATTATTTCACGGCATAAAATATTAATTTAACATAATTATTTGTTGCTTCTACCCTTAACAAATAAACAAAGGAAAACAAAAATATTAACCTAAAACTTACTATCAAAAGAATGTTAATTCATACTAAACTGTAAATAAACTAGGTCGGTATCTAAACATCCATTTTAAATTTAAAAAATAATTAAACAATACAATTTAATTTAAAATAAAGCCAATAAAATCAAATCATAAAACACAACGTCATCATTAGCAGGTAGCCATTTTCGAAATAAAAAGCCGGCTTTAGGATTACCATGTCTTAACTTCCAATCCTCTAACGGCAGGATTACCATAAAGGCTTCCTTTTTCGCGGCAAGAAAAAGTTGCCAGAACAAAAGGATACTAAAGCTGTACTGTATTTTCAAATTTGTATTGATCATTATTGCTTGAAATACCTGTAATAGGCAAAACGAATTGCATTTTTACTGCTCAGGGGCAAAAAAAGCCAAGTTGAGTTATGATCACAATATTACAGCTCATGTTAACCAGTGATCGTGTTTTTCCTCTAAGATTTTTTCAGAAGAGTAGAAATGCTCCTTAACCTTTTTAAAAGGAGTATTTTCCTATCCACAGGAATAATTAAAGCAACGAAAATTGCATTTAACACATAAATCATACATAGTAACTGTTACACAATGTGTGTACACTGTTAGTGTTAACTGTAAATTTATCTGTTTACATTAAAAGTTATTTTAGATTTCAGAGAGTTGACTGTAAATAAAAATCATTTTCAAGGGGAAATCTCGCCGAAATCATGGATCATATAACAGAATTTTATCTGGGTTCCAGAACATCGTTCTGGCTCACAAAAAAGTACCGGAACGCCATTCTGGTCCCACTATATAGGTAAAAATTAGGGTATTTGATTAATAGCCAGTGGCGAGTAATGTCCATTTTTTTAATGGCCACTTTTTTGAGTTAATTGCCACACACCAGCCAAATTTTTTTATTTGTTTAAAATTTAAATCATTTATTTTATTATCATTAAAATCAATTTATCATATTACATTTATTATAAATAAAAATTAAATTATATTAAAAAGTATTAATTTATAAAAATAAACAACTTTTTATTATGAATTTGAGTCTTCAGTCTGAAAGAATCATTAAAAGAAATTAATGTCTCTTTGAAATTGTGCAGAATAATACATATCTAAATTAACTTTGTTTGTTTAATAAAATGCTATGAATAGATTTAGATTACATTTTTACTTTATTTTATATTGCTGAAAAAGATATGGCAGTGGGAGAATGGCGACCAATGGCAATCCTTTTTATCGCCACATGTGGGCGTTTAATTGCCACGTGGCGAGTGGCGACCGCTAATTTTTACCTATATCCCACTAAACCCTTGGCAGTAACTCATAAACATGACTTAATAAAAACAGGTTTGACCTAAAGAAGCTTTCAGCTTAGCACCCATTTAAAGACAGGTTTTACATTTAATATTTTGTTGGGAGGACCAAACACAACCCTTTTGGCTTTGTCTCTTCAGATTTCAGTATAAACTTTAACATTAACATTCTTCTAGAAAAATTGAAACTGCAATTTCAAATCTTCAATATATTCGGGGGCACACCTAGCATTCAAAATGTTGTGTGTTAGGGACATTTCTGAGCGGTTAATTAAAAAAAATAAAGGTAAGTGCTTTTTTTTAGCGAATCTTTGCAATGTTTAAGGTTTTTAATGTGAATTTTAAATTGATATTTGATGTTTTTATGTTGTCATAAGTGTTATTTATGTGCTATTCTAATCATACTGACTTTATATGAGGTGTACAGCTAGGTTGTTTAATCCACCGATGTTTTTTTGAGTTGAAAACGGGCCAGCGTTTGCCCAGTTTATATTAGCTGTACAACTAGGTTGCTTAATCCACTGTAGTTTTTTTAGTTAAAAACAGTCCACTGTTTGCTCATTTTAAATTGCCTGTTACTGAATTTGCTGATGTTTTTCAGGTTAAATATGTATGGTGTATTTTGTTTTAATGTTTTTGTTAGTGGAATATATGTAAATATTTAGAAAATGTGTTAAAATACTTTGCTGATTGTGCAAAATGGTTGGCGACGGCCACCAAAAGCTCCAGTGACTGTCGCCGTGTTTACATGGGGTGCGCACCGGCTTGTATGATTTTACCGGAAAAAGTAATAGCTCAATGATCTAAGAAAACTAGTGAAAATAAAACAAAAAAAGAAGAAAACACATCTATATGCAATGCAGTACCATCTATTTATTGTTATTATTAGTTCTAATTATGAAAACATTGCCCAAATTTTCATTCTTATTTATCTACATAAAAATTATGTAACAGGCATTCTTACTCAGCCATTTGTTTATGATATGTATACATAGTGTTCATATTTTTAGGCCTGATAAGTTATTCATGCATTGTATAAATTTGTTTCTTTTCCTATTTACTTTTTTTTGGGGGGGGGATAATACCGTAAGCAGGGGCAAGTTGAGTTGGCAATTTTTTTTTTTTTTTTTTTGTCGCGTCTAACCTTGGCGACTTTGCTTTCTCGCCAGACATAACATAAACATATGTAGTTATATAAGAAAAAATAAACCCCAAAACTACAATACACTTATCTAAACACCTTATTAAAACACTTGTAGACATACTTAAATCCAATTACAAAAAATATGAACATAAACAAAGCACTACCTCTGGGCTATGGGTTCGTTAAAAAATAAATAATAGAAAACGCTCAAAAGAGGCAAAATACTAAAATATGTTTCTGCAGAAAAATATACAACAAAATTTCCCTTAAAATGTTAAAATCACAGTTTAAAAAACCGACTACCTCCTCCCCCTCCCAAGATTCATTCAATTTTAATATCTTCAAAACACACAAAATTTACACAGGGTTTCTACAGACCTGGAAAGTCAGGGAAATGAGTTTTGGTCAGGGATTTGGGAAAAAAAAGTCAGGGAAATTAGCAGAAATTAAAGAAAGGTCAGGGAAATGCAAGAAAAATTGAATTTTGCGGTAAAATCAAGGAAATATTTGCTGTTTGAACCTAAAAATGGAAATTGTTTTATTTTCATTTTCTCATTCAACCTTATAAATAATTTTAAAATGTTTTCTTTATCAGCATATCTTGTGCAGTTGAAATATGCTTAATTTTATCCTAAATTATTATCAAACATGGTTTTTGTTAGAATCCAGTGATGTCAAATAAGATTCTTGTATATATTAATTTTATTATGATTATTATTTGTAAAAAAAAAAGGTGCAAAATATATAAAAAATTATTTAAAGGATGTAATGTTACAAATAGAAACAAAAAATTAGGGAAAGCACGCTACATAAAGTCAGGGAAGAGCGTGATAGATGTCAGGGAAGCAAAAGCAGTGAAATCTGTAGAAACCCTGTTACATTACTAAAAACAGAATGAAATCAAAACTCACCACAAACAACCCCAAAATCCTTATACATTAATTCGTATTAAACCTAAGTATCGTACCTGTTTTCTGCAAATCCGTGTAAGTAAAACCATATATCTAATAAAATTATCCACCTTTCTTAAAACACTAAAAATCTCCATTTTTCATCACGAATAATTATTCAGCAATTCACATAAAATTAAAATAACACAGGGGAATAATACGGTAAGTGGGTGTCGGTTGAGTTGGCGATTTTTTTTTTTTTTTTTTTTTTTTTGTTGCCAGCGGCTAACCTTGGTGACTTTTTTCACGCCAAACAAAACATAAACATACGTTGACACATAACTAACAAAATGAACCCCAAACTATAATGCACTATCTAAACACATAAAAACATTTTTAGACATATTTCAAATGCAATTATGAACAAAAATCACATAAACAAAGCACTAGCTCTGGACTATGGGTACATCAAAAAATAAACCATAACCTTAATCATATGCAAAATGCCAAAATATGTTTCTGCACATAATTATGCAGCAAAATTTCCATTAAAACGTTAAAATAACAGTTTTAAATTAATAGAAAAACATCAAATAAACCGACTACTCCCCCCCCATCCCCCTCCGGTGAATTTAAGTTCAGTTATTTTGCCAGTTAAACTCCTTGAAATTCGTTCAACCAATCACATAATTCCTTCAAACAGCATAGTTTCTCATAAACTAAAATGAAAATATGCTTCAGTTTGGGGGGAATTTTAGATAGAACAAATTGTGTTCTGGGGAAATATTGAGCCCTAAACATTTTTCTGCACCCCTGCTGCCAAAATCCCTTGTCAAGAACCTCTTTAAAAATAGTTGCTAAAGCTGTACCCTACTGCAGGGGAGCAGCAATAAAAATAACCAATGAAGCCACCAAGAAAAATATCAAAATTCCTATAAAGCCTAATCAAACTATCGTCAAACGAATTCGTAGTGGTCAAGACCCAATAGATAAAAATGAATCAGCCAGAATCTATAAAATAAATTTTACCTTTAATAAATTAAATAAATCTGGGTGCTATATAGGAATGACTAAAAGGAAAATTAAAGAAAGAATGCTTTAACGATATTAAATTCAATAAACCCAGCACATCTCTCTCTAAAATAGCCCAAGAACAACTATGCACTTAACATGGAAGCACTTCAAATCTTAACTACAAATGGCGCTGTTAATGACATGGCACATGCGCAGATCGATCCGGGATGGGGCGAGGCATTGAGGAAGAGATCAGTGCAAACAAGATATGGCGATGGCTGAGGAAGGTGGTAGCAGTCAACGAAAGCTGCTACCAAGGGATTTTATTTGTGTAGTTTTAACCTTTTAATATTTTAATGCAAGTCCTTCTTACTACTTTTAATTAAATGTTTTCTCTTATTTTCTGTTTTTACATCTAAAACTCTACCCCCCCCCCACCAGGGGCGTAACCAGAGGTGGTGGACTGTGTGGGGTGAGTGCTACCGAGCTGTCTTCCAGCCCCCAGCCCCCCCCCTACAATTTTCAAAGATTTTAGTAAGTTTACTCATAAATACGAAAATTTAGAAATGAACATTTGAAAACCATAAAATTTTTACATGTTTAAGAAGACGCATTGTTTTGAACCAATTTCTATTTATAATTGCAAGGTGCATGAAAATAAAAATCGTTTAAAAGTAATATGACATAGACTTTGATTTCGATTTGGATTTCATTCATTTTGTTTCCATTTTTTAAGTATTCTTATTTCAATGTACAGTGAAAATGTTGAGTATTTTTAAAAATTGTCTGTAAATATCTATAATAATTTAGAGTGATAACTTTGGCATTGCATATCTGTTTCTGTGTTATTCCACTTTTAAATGTAAAACAGGATTATATTTTATACAACTTTTTTCTGTACTGAATAAAAATTAATTTTCATATATTGTTGCACAAATATCATCAAAATAAATTTCAAATAACATAATTCATTATGGTTTTAGTTTCTAAAATGAATACTATGTGTCCATTTAGCCAGGAGCGTCTCTAACTTTCCAATTGCTTGTGTGTTAGTTTAACTTTTTTTGGTAATTGTTAAGGTAATCTGGAACGATTTTCCAAAAAGAAGTGTGATTTAAAGTGCAAGAGTTTTTATATGTAGAGTCTATGCCAAGTCCCCCACGGAGGGCAATCCCCTCCCTCCTCAGCCTAGAGCCTAGATCCCTTGCACAGATAATTGGAATAATAGCACATTTCAACATGTCATTTTGTTTTCATTTTTAATATTATTGAAAGATGATAGGAGTATTCTTAGTTTAATATAAAATGAAATTGTTCAGTATTAACATGTTTATGAATATCTAAAATAATGTAGACTCTTAAATTTTGATATATCGTTGCACTTGAATTTCTTTGTTAAATCATTTTAAAATGTTAACAAGGATGATAATTATTAATTATTGAAAAATTAATTTTGTTCCTGCTGTACAAATACCATGAGAATGAATTTAAAGTATGTTTTATTTTATTTTAATTTATTTTTTTTGGTTTTTACAATTAAAATTACAGAAATCCGTTTAATATATGTATGTTTAGAAGAGAGGACTTTGTATGACAGTTTGTATATCTGTTTGGTTTGTTTTAATACAGGGAAAGGAGATATTTATTACTTCGTTGTTGTTTTTTTTTAAATATAATTTTAAATGTATCTGTAAAAAGTTCCCAAAGAAATGTAATTTAAATGTGCTCTGTCTTAAAGTAGTGTGACATTTAATTAAAGTCAATTCCCTTTATGGGCATTTCATTATTTAGTAAAATAAAAAATAATATTTTATATTAGTAAAAATTATCTCTGATGAATGCTTGCAAGTAAATAAAATAATAATCCAAAGTTTAGTATTTTGTCTCGTTTGGACTTCTTTGCTAGGGTACTTTGCAGAATAGTTTTTCACATTTGACTGCATGCATTTTCTTCTCTCCTATGAAATTATCATTAAATGCAAAAAGATTTTATTTGTTATGTTATTATTAACTTAATTAAACTTCATCTGTTCTTTCAGAAGGGAGATTTGCTTTGTTCATATGTGTACTGAAGACTGATTCGAGATCCTGAGTTCAAGGCATGGAAATATCGTCGATTTTGGTATCACCTACATTAGCATATTATATAAATAGATGTGTGATAAACACACTGTGAAAAGAGCTAAAAGATTTTCCTTTTTTGTGCATGCATTGTTATTTTGTAATCTAGCTACTATGTGACATACGTAACCAGTAACAAATATGCTTGCTTCACTTGACATCATTGAACTGTTAATTTGGATTTTTGCGTGTGTGTTACTGTTATTATGCTAATATTTCAATCTAGTTGTACCGCTCCCAGCATACAAATATCGTCGATTTTGGTACCGCATACGTTAGCGTATTATGTTAAGTAGATTATTTTAAAGCATTGCAGCATTTTAAACTTATTGTATTATATTTGGAAGCACTACAAATAATGAAAATTGTGAACTGGACAGTTAAGAAAACAATCTTTTTTACATAAGCAGGAGAATGATAAATTTTTCTGCCCGTGAAAATTCAAATGTGATTTCTTTACCATATTTTTGACCTGTGAATTGTATTACATATTCGCAGGCTCCTCATGAGTTAATCAGAAATTTGTTTTCCAAACTTTCTTCAACAAATACAGCATGGATCAATGCATGTCATTACTATCAAATCATTGTCATTACTATCAAATAGATCAAATTAACAGAACATTTAATTTTAAAATAATTTTTTGGATGTAAAAAAAATAATTTCTTTAAATAGACTTAATTTATTAGAAATTACAGATTTTATTTCCGTAGTTTTATGAAGTACTTATGTGCACTTGGTATTAATAGATTATCTCATGTAGTTTAATGTTCTAAAATTGCTAGTTTGTTTGTAAAAGGGGGTGGGGCACTAAGTTATGTCTGCTTGCTAATTGGAGTTTTTGCAATTTGACTTAAATTAGATGCATTTGACTCAAACATTTTAAGATTGTACTGCAGTCTGAATTTACTCAACTTTTTATTTTTGTTTATCTTATTTCTGAGATGCTAATGTTTTATGAATTCTGAATATTGTAAATTAAATGTTTTTCTTTTTCTCCCCCAGTTTCTGGTTATCAACTTTCTTCCTGTGAATCACCAATAGGTATTAGATGGAAGATGATAGCAAAAGGGAGGAAAAATATATATATTTATTTATTTCATGAAATGCAGATTTATTTTGTGTGTAATAAAGAATGCTAATAAAGGTTTTTAATTTTAATTATGTTTTACTCTGAATATCATTAAAATCTCTCATTATTCTTTTTATTGAAAAAACTATTGATAGTGTAATTGGAGGGAGGGTACTTACTGATCAAGTCCTTTCACTACTAAGGCCCGAACTATTAGCCATTTCATATGGGAGCACCCAGTTTAAGCGTGAAAAGTTTGAAAATGGAAATGTTGGTTACGGCCAATTATCTACACTAGGGGATCTATGCTGGGGGTGGGATTGCCTTCCGTGGTGAACTTTCTAAGGGGTCCTAACCCTTATTTACACAAAGCTGCGCAGAAAACCACGGGAAAACTCCGAACGGTTAGGTCGGCGGGCATGACCTGTTTGAAAAGTTTGGAGCTAGGGGGTAATGGTGGTGATGGATTTTTCCTAAGTTTAAAAGCAATCCTTCAACAACAATGAAAAGGTAAGGTAAAATATATTCACAAGGTTAAATTGTAAGTTTCAGCATAAAATATCAAATTGAGCAGGAGTGTTTAGCAAATTTTGTATAAGTTACCCTGAAAGGCTGTACGCAATTATTTTGGTTTAGAGTATAGAAATAGTGCTTAATGTATGTGAAAAAGAAACTTTGAGAATAATTGTTTATTCACATCTTTTTTTCATGTGGTACTAACTCCACCTTGTCTAACTTAAGTTACATACAGAAAACAGAATCATAATATACAATTTTTTTATTTTTTGGAATAGATCAGCATAAAATTAGGTGTGTGTAAGCAGAATTTAATGTAAGAGCTATTTATTTATTTTTCTTTTTGCTACCATGTAACCAGTGGCGGATCCAGAAATTCTGTTTTGGGAGGGGCTAAATGTTGAAAGAAGCTTATTTCACCCAAACAAAATGTACAATAAAGCAAAATTGTAGTCTAAACCAACTTTAAAAACTTTTTTTAGGGGGGCAGGGGGGGGGGCTAAGTGATTAAAAAGATCACTTTACATATTCAAAGTGTATACTGAAGCAGAATGTTACCCTTTAGCAATCTCATTTTTGGGGGGCTGAGCCCCCCTAGCTCCTCTCCTGAATCTGCTACTGCATGTAGCTATATGTATGAATGATACAATTTTCTTTACATTTTACAGCATATATACTAATTAAGTTATTTAGGATATGTATACTATGAATTTCATTTACAGCATATGTACTGATTAAAAGTTAATTACAGCACAAATACCATAAATTATTTTTACAGCCTATGTACTGATTAAAAATTATTTACGGTATATGTACTATAAATTTCGTTTACAGCTTACATACCATTTTAAAAATTAATTATGGTGCTTTTACCGTAAATTTCATATATGGTATAGTATGTATAGGTTTTGTAATTTTTTACGGTACATATACCGTATAGGAAATTTATGGTGTATGCACTTTTTTAACGGCATATATATATATATATATGTACTGTAAAATATTTTATGGTACTTAATGCCATTTGTGAAATTTACGGTATATGTACTCATCCCAAAGCTGCCAGTACATGTACCATTATTTGGGTCTGAAATCTTTTCCAGTGTATAACAGTGGTGGATTATTGCAAGTTTGTTGGGGGGGGGGGTTGTTAGTTAGAAGATTGACATATACATACATTTTATGGAAGTAAAATAGGATCTTTTACATTAATCTCTTTTTTCTCGGGGAGGGGGGCGGTCGCCCCCTCTGCCCCCCTTTTAATCCGCCCTTGGGCGGATTAATGCAAGTTTGTCAGGGGGGCAGTTAGGAAATTGACATATATATCCATTTTATGGAAGTAAAATAGGATCTTTTACATTTTCTTTTTTCTCGGGGGGGGCGGTCACCCCCTCTGCCCCCACCCCTTTAATCCGCCCACGGTCGGATTAATGAAAGTTTGTCAGGGGGGGGCAGTTAGAAAATTGACATATATATCCATTTTACGGAAGTAAAATAGGATCTTTTACATTAATTTCTTTTTTCACGACGGGGGGGGGTCGCCCTCTCCGCCCCCCTTTAATCCGCCCTCGGTGTATAAATAAAACACTAAAGAGAGTTTTCTTATCTTGGTTTAATCTTATACCATACATTTGGTTAGAGAAAAAACCTCGATGTTGTTCATTTACTTACCGTACATTTGGTTAGATATAAAACCCTAATCTTGGTTCAAGCTTTAACCATATAGTAGGTTAGAGAAAAATTCTATATATTGGTTCAAGCTTCAACCATATAATTGGTTAGAGAAAAATCCTGTATATTGGTTCAAGCTTTAACCATATAGTCGGTTAGAGAAAAATCCTAGATCCTGGTTCAAGGTTTCACCGCAAAAATGGTGCTTGAGGAAGCACCACTAAAATGGTGAATCCTAGCACCACATTTTCCAAAATATCGGTTGCAGCTAAATTCGCACCGGAATTTCGGTGAAACGTTGAACTATTTTTCTAACAGTGTTGTAGTCTGAAATAACACCCAAGAAAATTAAAGGAGTTTTATCCCTCAGGCCTTTGGAGCAACTGGACAGGCTTTTCGGTTATTTCTAGGGTGGGCTTTCGCAGACCCTAGGGGCCTCAATCGCCTAATTTTGCAGATGAAAATCTGATTTTTCTAGAGTTGGCTAAGATCTTTCTAGGATGGGCTTAGCCCACCTTAGCCCCTACGCAGTTTCCCCAAGGCACTCTTATCAACCAAGACACTCTTATCAACACTCTTATCAACCAAGACCAACCCCAAGGCACTCTTATCAACACTCTTATCAACCCTTTTGTCGTGTCGTGTCGTTGCAACTTATTTCTAGCAAATCCTGTACTTATATTGAATGAAGCTTCGTGTCTAGATTTTCAAAATCGGATTTCTCCTACCGAAATGCATTTCTAGACATATGTTAATGTCTCGCAAACGTGGGTGTTGTTAGATTCGTCCAAAGATCATGCCGGAGGCTTGATTACCAGTTTTAAATTTTGGTTAAATTACTGAAGAAAAGAAACGCTTATACACGCAAGAGCTTATTCGTGTGTTCGATATCAATCTTGTTTTGAAGAGCGTATCGTTACAAAGTTGTAATGTTGTTTTCCCGTATTATTGTGGTGTGTTGCTGGAAAGAGTTGTTCAGGTACTCCTGGAATAAGTATGTGACTTCTTGACCTTGGCGAGGAACTTGATGACCGTTTTGACGACTTGGCAACAGTTTTGGCAAATTTGGTGTCAAAGAAAATTCTCGAAATAAGTGAAATTTTGGCTGTATCTCAATTAGGAATGAAATTACTAGAAAGATCGAGAAATAGGACGACACGACCTGCTTATAAATCTTTAGATATCAGAGTCTCCCTCACTGTGAGTTTAATATGACAGGTTGTGGATATAGAGAGCCGCTCTATATAGTTGACATTATGATTTGAATAATGTTATTGCTGTGATAGTTAATGATTTGCTGTCGCATGTGTTACTGAATTCTGTATTTTTTGTGAGATATTAGTGCTTCGATTAGCCGAATAAAGTGTTATATATTTGCTTTTCGAGCTTGCTGGACTATTTTAGTGAACACCCACTGTAATTTTCGTAACAATATAGTATTTCTCTATTTGACAAACTTAACGAAGGTTCACCTGCTTCTAACCTTTATTAGTTTCAGGTAATAATTATACTAGCCTCCCCCCTCCCTTCAATTATCAGAAAGAAGCTCACAAAAGAACCTCTTCTTTCTCGTCCATAGGTTAAGTCAATTTGCCCGTCCCCTTCGTGGATTGTGAAAAGTAGGAACACGTGCCTTCAACAATACCTCACTTAATTTGATTTCGATGCGTCCGGGCCACTACTGTTGCGGTTTGGGTTGTCTTCGGGCAGAGACCATGCGCATGACGTCACAACGCAGATGGCAACGGGAGGGGTTGCCACCGACGGGAAAGAAAAATAGAAAAAAAAAAAGGAGTCTTTCGAGAGAATGGGAGCTGCTTACTATAGAGAGAGAGAGAGGCTAAGCTACAAACGAGCGAAAAATCAGGGGGGATAGGGTCATTCCTTTTGCCGAGTGTGAAATGCGTTTATCTGTTACATTGGAGAAGAGAGAAAGGAAAAAATTTTTTTTCTCTCTTCTTTTTAATCATGTGCTTTTGGATGAATGAAAGATTAATGTGGTAGGGGAGGGAGAAGTGATTTGCATGTAGCGAGTGCAGGTTAGTGTAATGGAGCGGTATTTGTCTTGCATTTTATGCGGCCATGAAAGCGCCAATCAATGCGTGAAAGTCGTTAAAATACATTTACATGAATACCTAACGAAGGAAGCGTTAAATACTAGGGAAGGAGGTGGGGGTTGTAGGGCGATGTTGTTGTTGAAGAGACCGATTTTTTATGGTTTTAAATAATGGGGTGGAGTCATTAAGAGCGTAGCATACTGTACATTATCATAATATGAAAACGGTGAAGGTCGGATATTTGTTCATGAAGGGAGGTTGCTGTAATGCTGGATAAACAAGCTGCAATATAATTTATGCATCCAGAGTATTACGGTCGTTCTGTGCAACCGATTTACGTCAAGACTTTGAAGCGCAACCATTTC
This sequence comes from Cheiracanthium punctorium, assembly GCA_038373885.1. Lineage (NCBI taxonomy): Eukaryota > Metazoa > Arthropoda > Arachnida > Araneae > Cheiracanthiidae > Cheiracanthium > Cheiracanthium punctorium. The sequence goes on from JAWZYV010016007.1 coordinate 47,993, forward strand.
TCAATGGTGAAGAAAGGAGCAGCCGTCGCCATCGCTCGATTTAACTACCGCAACACGGCGGTCGATAAAATCGTTCATCGTGTGCCACAGATCTAGAGACCATTTTTGGACATTGCCGGCTCTGTCAAAATGGCAACCACAGTGACGTTCGGGCTCAGATCTCGAGGTGTTAACCCTTTAACGCGCAATGTTCCCGCTCTGGAAACACCCAACTCTGACGTTTTGACTGTTGCTAGTCACGAAGAATAGATTGGATTTATATAAAAATAGTTGCGGGTGACATAGCTCCACGAGAATCCTTTACTTCTTAGCACGTCATTTCCCGTAAAAAAATGGTCACGATTCCTTTTAACAGC
>JAWZYV010016008.1:0-46758 GCA_038373885.1 Cheiracanthium punctorium
ACAGTGCAGAGAGTAGTTTCTTTGGAAGGAGCTATGCATTAGAGTTGTGTATAAATAAACGTAATTTTCGCAAGGCATAAAAATCTAAATGCTTATGAGGTCGCATCGTGGCCAAGTGAATAAAACATTGAATATGGTGGATTGCTAAACTGTTAAAGTCCAGGCTTCCAGCCAACTGCGTCTATCTAACGGTCTGAAGTTTTGGGCGATTTTTGCCAAATGTTACGCGAATATGCTTTGAATTTCTGAAAAAGACCTCGCCCAAGGCAACGACCCCCCCCTCTCCCCGCTAAGCAGATACCCGTCTGTTAGATTTGCCTCAGCAAAATACTCACCTACTCATTAATGCTAACACTGACTGATCTAAAAATTTCGGTGTTAGGAGGATACGTACCCCTAGCTAAGCCCTTAACTCACACTTCCTTTAAAAAAAAAAAATTAAATGGACCTACAATTTAATCTTTCCAGGGGCGGTGTCAACATCGGTATGTCACTTTTTTACATTTCTTTAAAGTAAAGAAAGAACAACTACTAATTATTTTAACTTTTAAAATTATTAGGTCGGTGCATAATTATCAGGCGTTTTTCCCTTTCCCCATCGGCCGGAACAGTCCCAGCTTTCGCTCCCTTCCAATCAGCCATAAGTGCCTGGGTCGTCAAAATCCGATGGTCGACCTCGTCCTGGCTTATCTTCTAAGCTAATGTCACCAGACTTGAAACGGGCAAACCACCCTGCATCGAAAGCTGGGATTGTTTTGCCAAATGGAGAAAGAGGGAAACGCTTGATAATTATTTATATGCACCAATCTAATATTAATTAAAAGTTCTACTGTTTAACACCCATTGATAACAGTTGACAGGACTAGCGTTTAAAAGCGTTTTGTGTTTTAAAAAAAGATTTTTTTCTGTTGTATTGTATTGTGGCGAAATTACGCAAGGGCTATCTGCCAAAGAGAGGGGTGCCTTGGTCGAAGGACATTTTAAAGGGTTCTAACGCGTATTCGCGCTGTAACTGGAGAAAAGCGACTAAAACTCAACACTGTTAGATTGACAGCCGCAGAATAGGGCAAAACGCTGGACATTCACACTTTAAACATTTTTTTTTAATATTGTAAAAAAGTGACATGCTGAAACTGACTGTGTCCACAAAAGGTTATCTTTTATTAAAAAATAAAAGGAAATACAATCAAAGTACGAAAAATTATCTTTGACCCCCAATACTTCAATAAAATAATCTAGCTGAAGTAGCAGCTTTAAAAAAAATGAAAAAAAATCCTCTTCAATATACATTGTCAGCGATCCAGAGTGAGGGGAGGGACACAGGAACACGTACCACTTGAAAATTACAGTGTAGAATATTGACTTCGTTTTTAAATTCAAGTGAATTTATTTACCAGAAATATGAGCCAAATGTTTTGTGTCACCTCCAGAATTTTTTCTGGATCCGCCACTGTCAGTATCTACCCTGTTCATTTTAAATTAAATTCAAAATGTGCAAGTTAAAGGGTTATTTGGGAGCGCCCCTTATTGTTGGGGGCCCAGGCAATTGCCCCGAATGCCATGCTGGAAATCAGTTCTTGCATGTATCCTGTGTTTTATGTACGGAACACGAGTCCAGGTGGTGAACCCACTCAATACTTTTACCTTTCATTCACCCTCCTCTCAGTCCGAAAAGCCGATGATTCGGATCAAAATTTTTAGGTTACTCGATCGGTTAGATCTTATACCGTATTTAAATATATTGGAACAATTTGTTATATTTTGTAACGGATTGTGTCAATATGAATGGCATTTCGTTATTGCGTTATAACGGTATGAAGATGTCGTTCTGTTCCTTTAACGTTATGGTCTCATACCGTATTTAAATTGTTATTGAACGAAAGGTTATATTCTAACTAATTGATACTGTATCGTTATCAAATAGTTATGTAAGTTTAACGTTATAGACTAAACGGTTAACATGATTAACCCAATGCATTCTGTTACTGTTCTTAGAGTTATTATGTATAGCACAGAAAAGAATAACGTTATAATAAGTGTACGTTGAATATCGTTATTAAATAGAACGTTATTCCCCGAGCAGTTTTGGGTCAAGTAACCGAATACTGATTTCTCAAATCATTAACGTTATTGATTATAACGTTATTTCGTGAAGAACGATTTGAAAGTTACAGTATGAATAACGTTATTCGGCTTGTGAATAACGTTATGATTTGTAACGAATAACGAATTGGTTATAACGCGCATTACGTTAAGTTACGGATCCCTGGAAAAAACAGCTTACTTTTATTTTCCATTTTCTATTTGTATTTATTGGTTTAACTGTCTCCATTCCGTGCTTAGAACGGGTACTTCAACTAGTACGTTATAAAGCTGAACTGACGCATCGCCGTTTTGTGGCCAAATTAGCCAGTGCTTTCACATAGGCGACTGTTTTGTTGTGACAATATTTCAAGTAAATAAACATTGTTTTAGTTCTTGAGAGAATTTTGGATTTTTTTTTATCAAGATTATTTTGGAATTAGTTTCAAGCGAATTTTGGATTTTTTTTTATGAAGATTATTTTGGAATTAGTTTCAAGCGAATTTTGGATTTGGGTATTTCTTCAGTCTTTATTTGTTCGAATCATTAGAGTAAAAGATATGGAATGTTCAATTTTTCTACTGGAATAAATCAACAGAAAAAAAAGTTGGTACAGAATTGGCGTAGAGATGCTTTGAAACCCAGATCATGCAGATGGCATGCAAATTAATTTAGGTAATGGCTACACTGTATATATTCCCTTTGCACAGGAAATTGGCTGAAAATGTGTAGATTCTTAAGTAACAACTACTTTTTGTAAAACATATGCTTATTTATTGGTTTTTTTAGTACTTTCGTAGACGGTCTACAAAGAGTTTTTTTTTTTTCCAATTCTGGCAGAGTAGAAATACCTTGAAACACATAAAACAAAAATTTAGACCTTGAAACAGATTAAAAAAATTGTTTCATACCACCTACTCAGATTATATGGATGTTTATCCATTTCTGAATTGTTTGTCCCTTGAATTAAAGAGATGAGTTTATCGTCAAATGCAGTTTTATCATCCTTCAAAATTCTGTTCACGTTGAATGCTCAGCTTTTATTTATTTGAAATTTTTGACATTTCAAGTATTGTTTAACAAAATGTAGAAATAAAAATTACTATAGTTCCTCAGGTATAATATTTGTAAATTTTAGCTTTACGCTACATGTAATATAGTATGAAATCTTTATGCACTTTTAGAAGGATTATGATTTCAAGTTTTTATCTCCCTCTCATCGTCAATTATCATTATGCTTATTACAGAATACTTATTTGCATGAAACGCTGAAAACTTTTGAAACATTTAAAATAAATACAAAATACTTCCACTGCTGTTGATACACTAACAGGTATCTGTTATAAAGATACTGATGGTTGATAACAAGTAGAAGAGAATAATCTGTAATTAAAAATTTAGGAATGATGGTGATATATTTCACGTATGTTAGAATTTACTCTCTTTTAGTTGATACGAAATATATGTGATACAACCATCATATTTGGACCATCATATTTGGAGATAATAAGTAAGAAAGTTACAGAAAAATGAAGTTTTCGGAAGATAAAATTTAGCATTGTTGGTTGCAACAATACAGGTTGGAATATTAAGTTATTCAGTCTTCGCAAATGGGAAAAAGTATCTGTTAATAATTGGCACCAAATGGCACCAAACTTGTCGAAAAATCGCCAAAAATGGTCAATCTTGTCGACTTTTGACTTACAACTACTATCTCTTAACTGGCGGTTTAAACAATCACGTGTTTTTTTTTTACAACCACACATAAAATACTCCTTTCCGAATAAAAAAGAGTTATCGAAATTGTGGTAAAAAGTATCGCTGAACATACCTATAAAAAATTGATATATTGAAAGCCTTGTTCTTCTTAAAGTAGGTTAATAATTTGACTCTATTCTTACGTGATGCTGAAACATCAAACTCAAACAATAAAAACGCAGATGATGATAAGCTAAAAAATAATACTGGCAAAAGTCTTTCAGCTGTCCGAATTGAACATTCTCAATGTATCAATATCACTAGAATATGAAGGTAAAGAAAAGAACTACTTCCCAAATGCAAGAAAATGGCTTCTTATAACTCTGAAACAGTTTTATTCCCCTGAACTAAGCAAAACAAAGGCAAGGTATTTCTAGGAGCGTCTTCAGAATTCTTATTCTTTACCAGTGTATTAGAAGAACGTTTCGTGTGCGAAGTAAAGCTTTTGTTCAATCGTAGCATCGAACGGATAGAGATATTATTCAGGTTTCGAGAAATAAATGTGTATGTTGTGTATGTGCGCGAAATGGTAGATTCTCTGTAATATTCACTCACTTCTATTGTCGGTCTCAGCAATACATATCTGTTCTTGGAATGTTACTTTTAGAATATTAGAAATTATGTTTATTTCTTAAAACATTTTTTTTCACCTTGAAAAATTTGACCATGATGATTTTAGAATCATTGATTTGAAACTGTTTGTTTTCTAAAATATACAGGATGATTAAAGAAAAACTGATACTATTCAGAGCCATCTGTAGCTCGATCTAACAGTAACTTTGCAGAAACTTTCCTCCTGACACTGCTCACCTGTGAGGTTTAAAGCATTTTAATGGGTCTCAAATTTTCTACTTTCTAGCTCCACCTCTAGTCTGAGGGCAGACGGCAGAGCAGTAGATAATTATTTAATTTCAACAGACTTATACGCACATTTACGTATACTTATATTTGAGAAGTTACCTAACAAACATTGTAATCCAGTGCGCTTTTATTTAGGACAATAGTCTGTCAAACGGCTGAAAATTCTTGAGAAAAATGTTGTTCAAAATGAACTGTCCAATTATGACTTTCGAAGAAAATCAAAATTGTAAAAGGCCTTAGGCAGTCTTACTTTTTGGTTATGACTAACTCCATTTCTTCATTTACTGTGAATACTGCTGTTTTGCCGTTTTTGTTGACACATTCCTTTATATACGTGTTATTTTTACTGTATGTCCGTAACTCGCATATCTCAAAAACTATTAGGTCAGAAACCGCGATCAGTTTTAGAGACAGTCATCCATTTCAAGAGCAAACCATCCTACCATTACCGGATCGTCCTACGACAGCCGTGGTCCTCTTTCAAAGATTGCAGCTGAAAATCGTCAAGCTTCGTGACTTTTAGTGTATATATACACTGCAAAAAAAAGTCTGTCAAATTTACAGAAAAAAACTGTCAGCCAGGACGCCAGTTTATTTCCGTATATTTAACAGAAATGTTCTGTAATTTTTTACAGATTCTCTGTTTATTTTACAGAAAACTTCTGTGTGTTTTACAGAAGTCTTCTGTAGTTTTTTACAGATTCTCCGTTTATTTTACAGAAACCTTCTGTATGTTTTACAGAAGTCTTCTGTAGTTTTTTACAGATTCTCCGTTTATTTTACAAAAATCTTCTGTATGTTTTACAGAAGTCTTCCGCAATTTTTTATAGATTCTCTGTTTGTTTTACATAAATCTTCTGTATGTTTTACAGAAGTCTTCCGTAATTTTTTACAGATTCTCCATCAATCTTACAGAAATCCTCTGTGTGTTTTACAGAAGTCCTCTGTAATTTTTTACAGATTCTTCATCAATTTTACAGAAATATTTTGTGTGTTTTACAGAAGTCTTCGTATTTTTTTTTTAGATACTCCATCTAATTTACAGAAATCTGTAATTTTTCCAGATTCCCCGTGTTTTGTGGACGGTATATTTCTGTCAATGTAGCAGACTTTAACCATTTTTTTACAGCTTGATTTAAGGAATTTACAGAAAAAAACAGTTTATTTATGAAATATATTTTGTATTTATAACAACTTTCTTTTGTTTTTAATAATTCAATACCTTACTTAAAATTACTTAAAAAATTTACTTACTTACAATTACTTAAAAAATTCAGTAATTTTATCATATACTAGCTTCTTTCGACGACCTTGGCCCTGTTAAGTGGTAAAAAAATTCTGCTACGAAATGTTAATGAAAATAAATTCTTGAGTATGTTTTGAAATCATAGGTGACATTAATTATTTTCAATCAATTCCATCCAAGGGCATACTTTAAAATTAAGTAACTGTACAAAATAAAATATTAGTGTTGAAAAAAGAAAGATTTATAAGAACGATTGCTATCAATCAAGTAAAACAGTAATCAAAGAAGCTGATTTCAAATGAATCAATGCATTTCAAAGCACGAAAATTTATACACAAATCAATGGATCAGGGGTGGAAGTGTAGATGTTCCAAGCATAAAATTTAAAGTTTATTTTTTAATGCTTTCAAAATTATTTCTTGATATTATCAAGTATCCATCAATTTATATGTTTATGGGGAGGGAAGCGTATCAGTTTGTCATGTCAATTGTCCCTAAATAAATGGTTGGGGTATTTGTAGTAAATGAAGTTAGTGGAAGTATTTACTGTAAGGTTTATTTTTTAGGTGATTGTAGCGTGTCATTGTAGTTAAAATAATATATATGTTTGCTTCTAAACTATTGATTAATGTAGTGGTGGCGTCGTTCAAAAAAATACTACATATATAGAGTGAAACCTCTGAAAAATAGCTACGTTTGGTCCCATTAAATAATGACCATTTTATGAGACAACCGTTCTTTGGAGGTTCACAATAATGTTAATTCAATAGTCTCAATTCAAATCTGTAAACTTCTAACAGTGTCTGTTTTAAGAGATGACCAGTCTTCGGGGGTGACCGTTAGTAGAGGCTTTAATGTATATGCATATATGCATCTTATTTTTCAGAAATAGTTTTTAGGAGTTTAAAATTACTCTTGCATGATATATCTATGCTTAGATTTTTGTAATATCCATGAATAATCAAAGAAATACGTCAAGAAAAATTGTGAAAAATTACATTTATTTTAAGAAAAAAAAACAGTATTTATAAAGTATTTACAAAGTACAAACAAAGTAATATTTACAAATTTTATTGTTTATAATTTTATATATTTGCTCTCCAGTATTCATGGGTATTTCTTAATATTGTTATGATTTCAAAAAATGTTTTGAAAATAATGTTTGTTCTAGCGATCTATGAGTAGTAAAAACAAATTATAGAGTAATATTTTGTGTAATGTTTAAGTTGTACTACTTATCTTTTGGGTTTGTTTATTATTTCTTTCACGGCACAAACTTTCCGATTTCGCGGTTTGTTTTGATTCGTTTTGCGCGCTAACGTCAAAACAGGTTGCCAGATCGGATGAACAAAACTTTTCTTTTTTGATATGTGGTATTGGTAGGATTGTAACTTTTGATAAATAATTAATGTTAAAAATGTTTATATGTGTTTTTTAAAATCGAGCCGACTTTTCCTTTTCTTTATGCCGGCATTTTTTTTCTTAAATAAATTTTTGAATCAAACATCATATTTTGGCTTTGTAATGTGTTTGCTAAATTTTAAGTTTTGTTTTAAAAGTGGGGTTTTTTTATGCTAAAATTTTTTCTGTCTTTAACTTTTTTATTCTGCCTTTTCTGTTTTTTATTACCCTTTTTCCCTGCATCAATTTTACATAATTCGATAGATTGGATGAAGATTCGATACAGACATCGAAATCGGCGGAAGAACACAACCACGTGTAAGAAAAATGTAAATGCCTCAAAATATATCAATTAACCAACGAAATAATTAAATTTCCTTTTAACGCGACGTAACTTCACCAACTAAATAAGTTTTACTTCATTTTTATAAGCACTACGATACGAAAAAATAAAGTTCATGAACGAACTTGATTGTCGCATGAATACAGAAGTGAAGAGGCAGAGGAGTGAAAAGCGAACATGAGGGAGCGAGCGGGGACTCTCTCTCTTGGCGGTGGACCGACGTGCTGGTGATTTGCCTGGTTTTTGGTCTCCTGAGACGTGGCGTAGAAAAAGACAAGATGGAATGGTGTGGCGAGACGACTTAGAATGAATTCGACAGGGGGCCCCCAGACGATAAGTCACTCCTTTTCTTTTCTTTCTCTTTCTTTCTTTTATTTTTTATTTTTTTGTCGGCTGTTAAAAAAAGTTAAGTGCACTTCAACAGGGGAACATTAAAATGTTGGTAATAATGGGATATTTCTTAAGTTTGAATTTTGTAAAAGGAATTGTTATTCCTACAAAATGTTATGATTAAGTTAATTTAAAATAAATGTGAGTGTTTAAAATCTAGCAGAGTGTTTTCTTCATTCATTCCTTGTGTCTTTTTACTTGGTTTACATGGCGTCGTTGCGCCATTTTTCTTTTCAGCGAATTGCACAGATAGAACCTGGGTCTTTGGCGGTTAAGAATTTTAAACTATACGATTATTTCGGCCTCTATGCCATTTGATTTAGGAAAAAGATATTGGATTGTTTGATATTTTTATTTAACTTTAATTTAGGTCAGGATAAGAAATGAGGAAATTATTTAATCCTGGCGATCCTGATCAGGATAATGAGATAAACTTATAAAATTATTGTATTGTCACCGGTTCTTCATAAATGTACAAAGTTTAAATTAAATGTGACCGCTTAAAGTGTACCAAATTTGAGTTCAAAGGAGTCGGTTACAAACATACATACAGGTGAAGCTAATAAATAAAAGCGTGTTAAAATCAGGATAATGGGATAAACCTATCAAATTATTGTATTGTCATCGATCCTTGATATATCTACAAAGTTTAAATTAAATCTGACCGTTTAAAGTGGGTCAAAATCGAGTTCAAAGGAGTCGGTTACAAACATACAAGCATACATACATACAAACATACATACAGGTGAAGCTAATAAAAGCGTGTTAAAAAGTTCCAGTGTATTTTTAAAATGATCACTATGCCTCGCCTATGTCGGAGGGTGGGGGGCTCTTTCTTGCACCTTTCATAGGACCCCATGATACCTATGTTTAAGTTATGGTATTTGAATATTTGAGCCTCCCCGAATAAAAATCCTGACCATGGGCCTGCCCTTCCAAATTAAAATGTCAAAATTACCATCTTGTTTTAAAATAGAAGACTGTATACATCATTGCTATTGAACATTCGAAATAAATTTACATGATAAAATATTTTTACTACATTTAACAATATGCTTAATTTTCGTCAAATCTTTTTGAAAAAATAATATATAAGAAAAAAGAATCAAATTTTCAACTTTTTAAAAGGGGAAAGCTCAAGTTTTTAAGCATTCCTCTCTTTTTAAATGTAAAACTTTTATAAAGAACTGCTTACAGAGCGATCAGATCTGCGCTAATTTTTAATTACTTTCTTACATATTTCAACTTCGAAAAGTATTGAATAAAAAATTTCTATTGATGTTTAGTGTTCCTGATTCAGGATATTGGCCACTGACTACACTTATGATTCGAGATTTTGAAATTTAAAACGTTGATGATCAGACTGCATAATAAGCAAAATATTAAAAAAAATACTTTTATAACTAGGCACTGATATGAAATGGTTTTAAAATTTATGCATTAAAATAAATAAACAATTTATCTTGCACAAAGCCTCACCATGGCACAGTGGTTATATCACTGAAAATGGTAGACGGCCGAAGTGTGAAGGTCCCGGGTTCGGGTTCCATCGCACATCCGTCGACCTAACCGTTCGGTGTTTTTCGTGGTTTTCTCCGAAACTTAGGGTAAATACGGGTTAGGACCCCTTACAAAGACCCCACAGAGGGTAACTCCCTTGTTTTGTCATTCGGACGAGGATTTACAAGTGGACTTCGAGCCAAGCACACTAATGCGATATACATGTTCACAAAAGCAGCAGCTAGTCACTATAGCGCAAGCGGGTTGCACAGATGTGTGCTTCGAATGCATATACACAAGTTCATATACGCAATATGTATTCAGTTATCACGAGCAGGCACGTATTCAGTTAATATTTTGGGAGAGGGGGGGAGTCCAAACCATAAAAAAGGCAGAATTTTTCACAAAACGACTATCATAGTGACAAAAATCAAAATTTCAGGGAGGGGGGGTGTCCGAACTCCCAGGACCCCACCCCCTCTCCCCCTCACCTCGTTAAATACGTCATATTAGTTTGCAGATAGTTTTGGATTATATGCGCAGATAGCTTTTTCTTTTATCTGACTATGGTTGTTAGTAAACTGAAATTGTATTTATTTAAAAGAAAGAAACGGGGTTTGAGGGGGTGGAACCCCCCTCACAGAGTAAATGTTAACTTAAAATATAGTGAATAAGAATTATAAAAAAATCTATACATCCCTGTTTAAGAATTTAAAAAATGAATACATAATATTTAAATAAAATATTAATGCCATTGAAAATTTCACAAAGTTATGAAAAAGACTGCCAATAATCACCAATACTAAAGCTGTTCCGATCACCAGAAGCCAAAACTGCCATGTTTACTCACGTAATAGTCGCACTTTTTTGCCAATTTTTCATGTTGAAAGTCCAGGTGCGACTATTATGCGGTTAAAATCTACTATATAATATTGTAACTCTAAAGAGCTATTTTTTCTGCTTCAAAACGGGGGTGCGACTATTACGCAAGTAAACACGGTATTCTGCATCAAATGACGATAAACATTGTAAAGAGTTTTAAATCTCTCCGATTTAGAAGAGATTTTTTGCAGAATTCCATGACGTTTCCAGACATAAAATTTCCCAAATCCCTGAATTACAAGTCGCCCCTGAATATACAAAAAACTAGAAAATTCCCACTGTAAAATTACTTCAAATCAAAATCTAGCTGTTTATCTCATACAAATGAAAAATTACTTTTAAAACTGAAGAAAATGATTATTGTTTTTGATAATGGCATAATTTGTAGAAAAAAGAAAATCACAATGTTATGAAGCTATAAATATTTCTTTGATAAGATATACTACTCGACATTAAAATTGCTGCACTGTGTGTAGCATGTCACCTTCATGGTGTTGCTATTTTTATTACCAGTTGTGTATTAATAAAATAAAAAAAACAGTTATATGCTATATACATATAAATTTCACACTTTTTAAAATATTGCTATGTGGTTTGATTTATTTATATGTTTACAAAATTGTAGTTAAAAGTGTTTCATTAACTTTGAAAAAAAAGTGTATAACTATGCTTCTTTGATTCATCTTTACTAGGATTAAGAAATAATAGTATGCAATATGCAAAAACAATTGCAAAGTGTGTACAAATTTAAAACTACATAACAAATATTACAAGGAAATTATAAATAATTTGTAGATAAAATTCGTCTGTTCTTTTATACGTTAAAAGGTGAAATATATCATTTCTTTAATTTGGTTTACCTCGTAAACTTGATTGAGATATATCCATTGATTTAAATTATTGACGCACTTACGTGTTAGGAAACTTTAAGATACTTCTAGAAAATCAGAATTCTTATTGTAAGTATAGAAGATAGAAATTTATAAGTATGGGAAGTGCATATATTATATTTGATGTGAAATCCCCCAGAGCACACATGCAGGGGCGTAGCCAGGGGGGGGGATATCGGGATATATCCCCCCCCCGAAATATTTTCCAGGCGCATATCCCCCCCCTCGAAAAATTTTCCTGGCTACGCGCCTGCACACTTAGACGACTATTCAAGTACATAACACTGAAAATAAACAATATATTTATCACAGTGCCACGATGTTTAAGTTCAGCGATATTCTTTCACTTACTGGAGCACTGCAAACAAAATGATTGCGAACAAAAACACTCATTCCAAAATATTTAACATATCGATAACTATATAATAAGAAATGCTAACTACAGTTCTAGGACCAATTAGCAAGTGCATTGAATATAAACGAACATTATAATAAGGAAATAACTTATGAGAAACAATTTATGAGTAGTACTTAACTTGTTACATGAAGTTGCTATTGTTCATTTCCCCCAAAACCAAGAACAATTGTGATACGTAGTTGTTGTGAACAAGTATATCGGATTTGTGTGGTTAGCTCGAAGCCCGCTTATAAATTCTCGTCAGAAGGACAACACAAACAAGGAAACCTCCCCGAAGCTCACTCACCAAACGTAACGAATTTAATCCAGTCATAAGTACACACTTAAAGAAACCTAATGTGTAAAAATTAGTTACTATCTTCTAAATTAAAGCTAAAATTAATTAATAAAAAATGAGTATGAGCCGACAGAATAGAGCCTCTATCGCTACTTGGCGCTTTCTATTTTCTTTTATAAATGCTTTTACAAAAAGATGCTTATTTAATAAGCATTTTAAGTAAGCACATGTCAGGATTCATCTGCAGCAATGATTCACTGGATATCCCGCAGAACATATGGTGGGAAAAAAATCAGGCCGGTAACTGGTTCCATTTTGGAGAGGGGGAGGGGGAGGAAATTGGCCAAAAATATTTTTTAAACATAAAATCTATGCATGCATAGGAGATTAAACGGAGCTTTTTAGAAGAAGCTTGGCTTTTTAGCGAAATAAGAATTGAAATAAACAATGGTATTAAAAAAAATAATTTTAAAAAATTGTAAGGTAATTTTTTTGGGTGGGGAGGGGTTCACCCTATAATTCCCTCCCCCACCCCTTTGATTTGACCCCGAAAGAAATATATTATTAAGTTGTTTCATTAGCACAATGTCAGAAAACTGCTGCACTTAATTTTTTCCGAATTCCCCAGTTTTTTCGGGATGTTCAATATGTAATGGCTATAACAATCTATTGTTTTTACTTAAAATCGGCATTGTAGTGTAGGAATGTGTCACTGCATTTTGTGATTGAATCTCACTTTCTACTTGCTTCAATCCTCTATGTTCCAGGGTTCGTCTAGACGGATTTCTAAATTAAAACCTGACTGATCAGCATAAAAATTTGATCGTCTTTTAACAACGAATCCTTTATAAAGACATTTACATCGTTTACCAACGCCTGCGTTAATTTCTTAATGATTTCCTTTGACCCAGAGTTTTTCAGCAAAACAAATTTTGTAACTTTCCTGCTCACAATCTTATTCTTTTTTAAAAATCTGAACTGCCATCCTTTAGATGCGCGGATTTTCAGTCCTAATTCGAATGTCTTTTCTGAAGCCCAAGTTTGTAAATCACAATCATGTACATTTTTCTGTAATTTTCTTGGGTGTTAGAAGTGTTAAAACGTATATTTTAAAATTTGATTTAGTTTATATTTATAATCGACATTCTTCTGAATTTGCTTTTCCCACAGATATAACTGCCTTTTATTTGTAACAAATTTAAAATAATTTTGAACACTCTGTAAACTGCGGGATTTTGCCACTATTGTATCCCGCCAGTATTTTACTGCAGTCTCCTTATCTTTTCAAGAAATAAATTGCTTATTTTGCATGATGTCCTCACTGGACATGAAGTCAATGCTTTCGTTTTCTAAACTAGAAAATATAGGATCTTCAGGGGTATCGAGTAATAAGCATTGCTCATTTGCTACCAAATCTGTTGCATTTACTTTCTGATAATTTTGCAAGCTTTCAACAATTTTATTTTGCAGACTTTTTCTTCGTCTGTGCATGGAGACAATGTCATATTTTTCGAAGAAAATTCCGCTTAAAGCATAAAAACAACATTAAGTATATTTGCTCCATAGTATCATCATGTGGATAAAAAGAATAGAATTAAAATAAGTGCCTCACTTATGCGTATACTGCAGCTTGCAATGTGTTAATACAAATAAAAAGAAATTACTTTCTTCAGGGACTTTCAGAACTAAAATAAAAAGATTATAGGACTTCAGTTTAACTTGTAGAAAACGAGGTTAAGCTACTTAAAAACCCAGTACGTTGAAATATAACACGGTATAGCAAATACTGATTTATAAATATTTTGAGTACATACTCGCGTGAGCGTTACAACTTTTCGACCAATTATCCCTGTCACCAAATACTAGCTAAAGGCTTACAATTGGCGCGATTTTAACTAATTTTTAACCTTTAATTTCTCAAATTCTATGAGGAGATAGCAGCTAATTTTCACACAGTACGTTCCTTTTAATGTGTACTTGAGATTGTGTGAAATTCGTTCCATTTGGTGAGTGAGCTTTGGGGAGGTTTCCTTGAAAGAGGGGAGCCCTCCGTGGGGGTCTTTCGAGGGGGTCCTGATCCGTTACGCTAACTTCCGGAGAAAACCACGGAAAACTCTGAACGGTTAACGGTCGACGGACGCGCGATGGGACCCGTCACCGGGACTTTCACACTTCGCCCGTATACCATTTCCAGTGATATAAACGTTGTGCCACGGTGAGGTGAACGGTACGTATCGTTCGTTAGCGGACCCAGAGCGTCACCTCCGATCAGTGTTGCCAGAAACTTTTGCACATAAGTCGCTAAGGTGACGTCATAGTATGACGTCAGATCAAGTGATGCCCTGCACTGCTTAAAATCATTATGCCGATTTGTCTGGTTGGTCCATTGGTTCCGATGCGTAGTTTTACCCCCCCCCCTCCCCTCACCCGTAAGTCTAAAATAAATATATCAAACTCACAGGTGATTTTTTTCGTTTCTTTTTGTAGGTAAAAAGTCTCGAATTCACAATCAAGTTCCATAACTGTTCTATTTCCCATCATTGAACGGCAAGGACGGATTAAAAGGGAAGACGGAGGGGTAACTGCCCCCCCCCATAAAAAAAAGAATTCAACCTTTTTGGAAATATTTTCTACTAAAGAAACCATTTCCCCCCTCCCCTCAATATTACATGCCACTTTTTACCAAAGAAGGCCGATATTGTTGCTTACAATGAGAGTAAATGCCCCGCTCTGGCATAGCATCTTGCAGCTAACACTGAGGAGACTGTCACTAAGATTCCTCTTCTGAGTCCGGTGTTGCTACTCACAATAAGAGTAAATGCCCCGCTACGGTCCAGCATCTAGCATTCAACAATGAGGAGACACAACAGTGACTGAGATTCCTCTTCTGTGTCCAGTGTTACTAAATATGTGTCACCATTTAGTTTTCAAACGTGATATCTTCATGTTTATTCAAGTTAAAAAAATATTAATTATACATTGTAATTAAATCATTAATTTTGTTTTTATTGAATGACTACTGGAGATCAACAAAACATAATAATATATTTAGTTAATTTACTACAATGTTTTTTGATAGAAATTATTAAATTTTTACTATTAAGTATTCATCTCTTTTGCAAGTCCATTTAATAACATTATGTATATTCAGGGTGTTTTCTGGATTTTTAACATACTTAAATAAATCAATTAATAATCAATTAATCTGTCTAATTACTTATTGCTTTAACATTAATTATCCTGATTAATCATGTGGCGTGAACATTATTCACAAACACTAAAGTCCTTAAAAATTTTCTAAGTTATTTTAAATGTCCATTTTATGGAAATAAAATCAGAATTCTTACATTTTTCATGTAACTCCTTTTATTCTTGTGGTGGGGTTTCCCTCCCAGTTAAATATTACTGTATTAATAATTAACTAATAGTAATCAATCTAATTAATTAACGTATTGCTTTATATCTCGCTAATTACTTATTTATTTAACATTAATTATGTCGATTAATTAATTACGCGGCGTCAACATTATCGACAAACACTAAAGTACTTAAAAATGTTCTAAGTCCAAACGAGCCGGGTTAAGCCAACGCGCCCAGTGAACAAAATCCGTACATAACATCACTCACCTGAACCTACATATGCAGTTGTAACTAAATGTACCGTCGCTTTTCTCCAGCTCCAGCTAACGACACGTAGTACAATGTCTTGCCGTTTTAATTGCGCCGGAGGCGAAATGAGCCTCAAGGTTGAGCAATGACGTCTTCGTCTAGTACGCATGCGCGGGTGAAGATAAAACAGAAAAAAACTGTTTTTTCTTACGAACAGACTTATTCTGTAAATAATAAGAGTAATTTCTGTACGTTTTACAGACTTTTTTTGCAGTGTACACTTATGCATATATGTATGTACGTAACTCGCATATTTCAAAAACTATTACAATCTTGAAATTTTATATTTAAGATTGTTGTAACATCTAGTTGTGCACCTGTCATTTTGGTTCCATTCTACACTATAGTTTATTTACAGGAGCACCCAAAATAATTCCAATACATTAAGGTCAATAGACGTAGGTCCTTCACTGTAATACGTCTGTAATCAGTCATTGTTTGGGTCATGAACAAAATCTCGCCAACTATCAACCTTTTCGAGTTTTGAAGAAATATCGCCAAATTTGGTGCAAAAAATTATGTATACAAAATTATATTCGCATAACTCTTAAATTTTTAACCTTAGAATATTGAGAAATTTTGTACTTAGAACTACTGTAACATCTAACTGTGCATCTCTTTTTTGATTTCTAGTCAACTGGGTAATTTATTTACAGGGTCATCCAAAAGATTTTTTATAGATTAAGGTCTATGGATACCTTCAATTTATTAAAAGTCTGTGGTCAGCCACTATTTCGGCTATGCCTAAAATCACGCAAACTGTCTCAAGCTTGTCGGTTTTTGGCGAAATACTGCCAAATTAAGCGCCGAAAATAAAGCTTTTAAACTAATCTCAGCTTGGCGAAATCCCAAATATTTGGCTAGAAATTGCTTAACCTCAGTATTATTGCAATCTCTTTCAAATAAAATAAGTTTACACGAAGTGCACTGAAAATATTTATGATTTATTAGACGTTCAAGGAAGTCCCATGGCCCATATCAGATTTTTTTCTTACTTGTAATGTGTACACTTTTTACTCGAACTACAAATGATTTACTTGATTTCATTTGACTGTGCCTCAGTGGAATGTATTTAATGATTGAAGAAAAAATATGGTACAATTTTTAATTAGGAAATGCAGTCTTGAATGGCCTACGTGTTCCCTATAAAAAAATGGTCATGTTATGTTTATTGTCAGTGCTGAAGGGAGTTGCTGTGTTAGAGGCAATAAAATCTAAAGTTTGTGCAGAATTAGGTTTTCGCTTAACGTTTTATATGCTAAAAGGCTTGGTCTTGTGTACAACAATAAAGAAATAAGCATTTTTCAAAGCAAAATAAAAACATTCCTTTTACTCTAAACACCTTTTTTTTATTTTTATAAAAAAGACTCAATTAATTGCAGAATTGCCTCAAGTGAAATATTTTCTGTTCTTTTGTCCTGTTTCCTACTACAATCTACCTCTTTATTCAGAGAGCCTTTTGCTTTTATATACTTGCGTATTTTTAAGGAATTCATTTAGTCGAAGAGATGAAAATAATTTTTGACAGGCATTATATGAATAAAGGCAAGAAAATTTATCAAAATAGAAGTTTAGAGAAAAATTCCTGTTTCCAATTCTCTGTAAAATATCCGCTCTTAAAAAAATTAGCTAAATGGGATTTCGTTGAAATATGATGTAGCGTTCTTTATAACACATACCAGGCTTTCTATACAAAACTTCATATGCTTTATAGCTCAACTTTTTTTCCTGAACAAAGCGTATAAACTGCTATAACCCAGCTTCCTGTTCATTTCGTATTGTCTGGATCTTAGATAACGTTGCATCAGAATGAGCCTTTTCATCTACCATTCTATAGTTGGTGCAGAAAACGTCTGAAACTTTATTCCCCCCTTTCAGAACTATTGTTGTGTTTATGTTACTTGTTTCACGCAGCTTGCTCGCATCAACACGAAAAACACGAGACTTTTAGCATTATATTGTAAAGTCTAGCTTTTTATTGTTGTTATTTTCTCTCACCGCAAAATCTTGGGCGGAAGTATACGGCCGGGTCAAAGTAATCTAAGCAAATCCCTAAAAGAAGCCAAAGAATTCTTAACAGGTTTCGGAAATAGGAACTTCGAATTTCCTTTTTTCCTCTCTTTTCTCAAATTGAATGTAAAGTATTGAATGGGAAGACATTTGCATTTTCAAGAGTTTCGGAAATCTTCGAATAGATTCATTCGAAATAAAAGATTACGACTCGCTCGATCCACAGAAGTGCTCAAATTTACCAACGATAATGGAGGTGAATACCTTGAAATTTCTTGGTTTGAGTGTTATGACCAAATCAAGTGGTGATTGTAAATTGAATTTATATGAATGAAGTTTTAAAAGCAACGAAAGAGATTCTTTTAAAATCGTAACAGGAACAGTTGTTTAAAAATATTTGATTATATACCGGGTATCTGAAATTACTACCCTATTTTAAAGTTGTCTACAAATAGAACTATTGCTGAGAAAGTTATGAAATTTTGCGTCGTAGGACATAATGGAGGTATGGAAATTTGTTTGAGCGAATACAAAAAGTTCAATCAATCGTCACCAGGGGGCGTTTTTAAATGAAATTCACCCTTTCCAGTCCCCAGACCTTAATCCAAGCGACTTTGTTTTTCGGAGAGTTTGAGAGATTTGGTAAGTCGTGATAATCCAAAAACTGCCTCATTTTAAAGACAGCATTTCACAATACATCCGTAACATTTGCATTTTCGCCGATCCCAACCGCCCGGGCTAATACTACGTCTGGGCTGCTCAGTGATTGCCGGTAGGTGGCGGGTTTTGTACTTCCGTCGTTTCCATGTGTAATCACAGACTTGTTGGTGAATTTTATTTCCAAAACTCTTTTCAATTTAAATACATGTGGATAATAATTAGTTCTGCTGTGGCAACACCACTGAACGAACTATAACTTCAACTCCCGCCAGTTGTTCCCCCGCCGGCCAAAGAACACTCTAGACGGAGAACGAGACTGGGCAGACGTTCGATGTTAAAAGAGCAGAATAGCTCTCTTGATGTTATTTTTATTTTTATTTCTACCTCTCAATGTTTTTAAATGTTAGTGTCGTCGTTGTATTAAAGTTTCGTCTCATTAAATGTTTAAAAAGATTAACGTCTATTTAATTTGGAGCGCTAGCTCCATCCTACATGGGTGCTCGCCGTTCGAATCCGCACATCCCCTAGATACAGTACCGGAACTAAAAAAGTTAATACTTTTCTTGTAATATTTATTGTTCTTGTGATTTATATGTCAGCGAAATTAAAAGTGATGTGCTACAGAGGATAATATTTTCTTGGAATGCCGAAACAAGAACAGAAACACAAACTGTAAGTACATTCTAATCATATTCCAATTATTTGATGCATACGTTGATGCTTGTTCAAGAAAATGTCGATGATTAATGAAATGCTCATCTCATTCAAGATATAAGAAAACTGAGGAAATATTTCAACGTTATTTTGATGCAAGAATTTTTTAATTGATGCGAAATTCTTTTTTTGATGCGACTTTCACGTTGACTTTGTTACTTCTGTTTTCTTGGCTTTCTACTTTCATGGATTTATTTGATGATTTCGACGAATAATTTGATGATTTGATGAATATTTTGATGCGTAATTTGAAAGATTGGTAATTAGAAGTTTGGTTGAATTATATACCTTCGTTTTCTTGAACAGCAGCATTTGAAGAACACGTATTTCGTATATATTTTGATTTGTTGTGAATTGAATACAGTTTTGAAACATATTATATTGTTATTCTGATGCATATTTTTGAGAACAGTCTCTATATTCTTTTAATGAGATTTAAATGCCTTAATGTGAAGAAAATGTTTGACTTTGTACTGAAATTCTATTTTAAATTCCGAAGTGTTTGAGTTTTGATCTTGGTTTTGCATATCTGTGTACAGTAACTATTTGAATATATGTAATCATGTCTACTCTTAGCGATTACCCCAATATCGCAAAATCGTTAAAAATTGGTAGTACGAGTCAAATAAAGGTTTTACATCGCTTAATTTTTGGTACAGACGGCGTAGACAAAATCGCGCGAGATTACGCAAATTTACAGGTTTCCCACAGCCATTCGAGTTAGAAGAAACGAAACAAAAAGTACTTAAAGAGTTTTCACTTAAAGACCTAATTTCTATTTGCAATTTACTTCATTTAGAATTCTCAACTGACCCAGATAAGTGTGCTAACACCATTCTTACGAGTCTTAATGATTTATCGTTATTAAAAGCAGATTCTTCCGATCTTTCGGAAAGCGAAGTCAATGATTCACATCCGGTTGACAGTTCATCTCAAACAAATAACGTCGTGGGTGAAAATAGTACTCCCTCCCCACCCACCCCCGACGCAAAAGAATTTTCGGATAAGCAACAGACACAGATTCCTTTTAGTGAATCAGCTCAGAATTTATTGCCTTCAGTCGAAACTACGAGTTCCTCTTTCCAATTATTTAGTCTCAAAGACGTTGTTGATTTAATAAAACCTTTTTCGTCTCGCGATAATTATAGCATTGAGAATTTCATATCCGACGTTGAAGAAATTTTTTATTTGTACCAAATAAACAATCCAATTCACCAAATTACTTTTGTTAGAAAATGTTTGACTGGTCCCGCTCAAACTTTAATTAGGTCTATTCGTGGAATCACAAATTGGGAACAATTGAAGCACCATTTGCTAGAGGAATTTTCTGACAAAATTAACAGCATTCAGTTACATCAATTAATGGAATCTCGACGTATGAAACCGTTTGAAACCCTACAAGAATATTTCTTAGCTATGAGATATTTGGCACACAAAGGATCTCTTGATGATCCCTCCCTGATTGAATATGTTATAAATGGAATTCCAGATTCATCACACGATAAAATTTTCCTTTACGGTTGTAAATCCATCCCAGAATTCAAGGCAAAATTAAAGATTTATGAAAAAATCTTTAACAGTTCTCAACATTTCAGACAAAATAATCAGAAAAAATTCGATGACACCAACCTTAATGTGAAACTCGACAGTAAACGTAACCCAAATACACAACCAATATGTTATTCTTGTGGCTTGAAGGGTAATAAAAGCACCCAATGTTTGAATAAGTCACATGGTAAACAATGCTATGGATGTAAAAATTTTGGTCATGTTCATGCTAATTGTCCCAAAAGTTCTCGAAATTCGAAATCAAAACCTGAATCTCAAAAACCTACTCCTGATAAAACTGTAAATGTGCTATCTCAAACTTCATCGAAAAATCCCATGCATGTTGACATTCAACTTGCAGGAATTCAATTGACAGCACTCTGTGACACTGGGTCACAAGAAACCTTCATTAATGAGAAAACACATCGAAGAATCGGTTCGCCACCATTGCATTCCAACACCATTCCCTTTTCAGGAATTGGCCGAAACGAAGTTCATAGCCTCGGGTTTTTCCAGGATTCCATCGAAATTCAAAAGATTACTTTACCTGCTAAAATACATGTTCTAAAAGATGACTTGATTCCTTTTGATGTGATTATCGGAAGCGACTTTTTGCAGCAAACCCAATTTACATTTGATAAAGACGGTATTCATTTATGCGGTACCCTTGATGATAACATTTTCGTTAATATTGCTAATATTTCTAATGACCAAACTTTTCCATTTGATCTTTCACACATTTTGAATTCTGAAATTCGTGAGGAAGTTCAAAATATCGTTACTTCCTACAAACCCCATAAAGTTAAAGACACTGAAATTCAGATGACTATTTTATTACAAGAGGAAATACCCGTAGCACAACGCTCTCGGAGACTCCCTTTTGCTGAACAGAAAATTGTGGAAAAACAAATTCAAGATTGGTTAAATGATGGAATTATTACACAAAGTTGCTCTGATTATGCCGCCCCGATTGTTCTATGTAAGAAAAAAACTGGAGATTACAGACTTTGTGTTGATTACCGCAGGCTTAATAGAAAAATGATAAAAGATAAATTTCCCTTACCACTCATAGAAGAAGCCTTAGATAAACTTGGAACATCTCGGGTTTTCACTACACTTGACCTTAAAAATGGTTTCTTTCATGTACCTATGGACCCTAACAGCACTAAATATACTTCTTTCGTAACTCATGAAGGCCAGTACGAATTTTTACGAGTTCCATTTGGATTATCCAACAGCCCTAGTGTTTTTCAACGATATGTTTATACAGTTTTTAGAGATCTCATTCGCGATAACATTCTTATTGTTTACATGGACGATCTTCTCATACCATCTAATGACGAGGTCGAAGGCCTACAAAAATTGCGCCTCCAAACAGCTGCAGATTATGGCCTCGAATTGAACTTAAAAAAGTGCCAATTTTTACAACGAAAGATAGAATTCCTTGGTTATATTATCGAAAACGGAGTAGTTAAACCGTCACTTACCAAGACACAGGCAGTTCAAAAATTCCCACAACCTCAAAACCCTAAACAAGTTCAAAGTTTTCTTGGACTAACAAGTTACTTCAGAAAGTTTATTCCAAATTATGCGCTGATTGCTAGACCATTAAGTGACCTCCTTCGGGATAATGTAGAATTTAATTTTGGCCCTGAACAAATAGCAGCTTTTCAACACCTGAAAAACATTCTTTCACAAAACCCAGTTCTTCATGTTTTTCAACAAGGATACCCATTAGAACTCCACACTGATGCAAGCTCCTTAGGTTTAGGCGCTGTGCTCTTACAAAAATCAGATGATGGACAGTTTCATCCTATTCATTATTTTAGCCGTAAAACTACAGTTCAACAAGAAAAATATCACAGTTACGAACTGGAAGTTCTCGCCGTCGTTGAGGCGCTAAAGAAATTTCGCACCTACTTGCTAGGTACAAAATTTAAAATTATCACAGATTGCGATGCTTTCCAAAAAACGATGCACAAAAAAGATCTACCAGCTAAAATTGCTCGATGGGCATTGATGTTAGAGGACTTTGATTATGAAGTTTGTCATCGATCCGGTAGACAGATGAAACATGTTGACGCTTTAAGTCGTAACCCCATTCTTGTTATTACCACAAATGATATCACTCAAAAGGTGAAAAATGCCCAAGATCAAGATGAATTTATAACTCAAATTAAATCTATGCTCGAATCTACACCTTCCGATGAATATTTGGTTAAAAACGGCATTCTTTATAAACTTCATAAGGATACCGAACTTTTAGTAGTCCCACAAATGATGCAGAAAGAAATCGTGCTAAACGCCCATTCACAAGGTCATTTTGCCTCACAAAAAACCGAATCAATTGTTTCTCGTGAATTTTACATCCCTCAACTTAAGAAATTGGTTCAAGAAATTATTTCAAATTGTATTCCTTGCATTCTCTCCTCGCGAAAATCTGGAAAACAAGAAGGATTGCTTCACCCAATTCCAAAAGGTGATGCACCTCTTGAATGTTACCATTGCGACTTTTTAGGACCTTTACCATCGACAAAAAAATGTTATAAATATATTTTTACAGTAATTAATGCCTTTTCGAAATTTATATGGATCTATCCCGTGAAGTCAACCTCTACGAAAGATGCCTTGGACAAACTATACTTGCAACAAACTACATTTGGCAACCCTTCAAAAATCATCACAGACAAAGGTAGCGCATTCACATCTTCAGAATTTCAAAGCTACTGCCAGGAACAGTATATTGAACACATTTCAATTACGACAGGTGTACCACGTGGAAACGGTCAGGTTGAACGCATTCATGGCACAATTATCCCCGTTGTAACTAAGTTAGCTATAGATGAACCTGACAAATGTTTTAAATACGTCCCGCGATTGCAACGTATCTTAAATAGTACCACCACACGCAGTACCAAATTCACACCTTTCGAACTTTTAATTGGTGTTCAAATGAAACAACAGGAGGACCTACAGATTAAACAACTTCTTGACGAGGAACACCAGCAAAGAATTATTGATGACAAAGAAGCGTTATGTATCGAAGCTAAACGAAATATCCTCCGTTTACAGGAAGAAAATATACGACAGTATAACAAACGACGTAAACCAGCCTGTAAATACAAGATCGGTGACAAAGTGGCAATACAACGAACTCAGTTTGGAACTGGACTAAAGCTGCGACCCAAGTTCTTCGGACCCTATGAGATCACAAAAATCAACCCCAACGATCGTTACGAAGTTCGGAAGTTAGGACATCATGAAGGTCCCACCATAACGTCAACTGCGGCAGATAAAATGAAACAGTGGTGCAGCAACTGAACACCCAATCTTATTATGCTTTGTTTTTCAACTTTTTTTTTCTCCCTTTTTCTGCTTGTTTTTCTTTTCTTTTCAGATTTTTTGCTTTTTCAACCCAGCCGCGGACGTCTGTAACCTCAGGACGGCCGTGTGGATAATAATTAGTTCTGCTGTGGCAACACCACTGAACGAACTATAACTTCAACTCCCGCCAGTTGTTCCCCCGCCAAAGAACACTCTAGACGGAGAACGAGACTGGGCAGACGTTCGATGTTAAAAGAGCAGAATAGCTCTCTTGATGTTATTTTTATTTTTATTTCTACCTCTCAATGTTTTTAAATGTTAGTGTCGTCGTTGTATTAAAGTTTCGTCTCATTAAATGTTTAAAAAGATTAACGTCTATTTAATTTGGAGCGCTAGCTCCATCCTACATGCATTCAAGTGAAAACTCTAGTAGTCGTATTTCTAAAAGCGTATTTTCAATTCCGTTGATTTTAATACGCTTTTTTGAAAGACACCGAGTTTACTTTTTGGGTGCGTTTTCTTTTCGTGCGTTGGGAATCTTTTCACATCATCTAGGTTTCCATTCAGATTCGTGCAGTTTCCTTGTTTTAAGTTACCCAGCATTATGATTGCATACTTCTACTTTTGTGCTCCCTCTTGATCCGGATTTCGCAATTGTTTTGAAATCGCAAATGAAGTCGATCATTTTCGATTCGAAACAAATCCGTCATGACGTCATGACGGATTTCATTTCATTTTGACGTCACCAGTTCAAAATAGAGTAAGAAACTAGTATATTGTAACCACGAAGGTAAATTTATAGGAGGGGACACTTCTCTTAAAATGTTAGGTAACGCTGTTGTTGCAAACAGATGGCGCTACGCACACTGGGTAACTGCGCATCTCTTGCTTCTGCGCATCCAGGTTGTTTATATTTCCATCGAGGCGATGTAAATGGAGATCGTTGAATTAGCAGAATTTGAAAAATCAAATACATACACTTATGAGAGTGATATATAATAATTTCTGGCTTGAGGTGTGTTTTAATTACATAATTGTCTTATAATACTATTTCGTAATTAATATAGGCAATAATTTCTAAGCGAAGTAATATTATGTATGTAATCTTGTGTTATTATTTTGTCCAAAAGCTGTGTTTTAAGAAATCGTATTAAATTTAGGAGAATGTAGTATGTGTGAATGCAATATTCAAAAAAGTGTTCTTTTATAATGACGATCACCCTCAAACAAGCAGTATTTACATTTATTTCATGCTGCGACAAATTTTAACACAGCTTTAAATTGCCGCTAAAAAACTCATATTAAAATATTAAATTCATGTTAGATAAAGAATTAAGTAATGAATTCAAAGACATTTTCTAATGTAAATATATACCGTGGCAGACGAAAACTTCTTTTGTGTGAACCTGGATAGACGCACTCATTTACAAATATAAAATTTAAATTTAGCGCTGGCGTTAATAATCTATTTCACATGCTAGGTCGGAAAATTAAAAATAGGTAAAATTAGTTATCAATCAGCACGGGAAATGCTTTATTCTTTTGCCGCTAGGATCGCTGCATGTCACTAGATTTCCAATGTTTATATAATTGAAACTTATTTGGGGTGCCAAAAATGCAGCATAGCAGCTATGGAGAGTGTCCACTCCTGTAATATATCTCCGTGATTGTAACAGAAAACTTAAATCGCGAGCCAAATATTTCGATATTTTTAGATCTCAATGAATTTAAAATTTACCTTACTATTAGCGCATTTTTGTAAATTTTATTGATAATGTTGTTTAGATTGTTTTTACCACATGGCTTGAAGCTGTTCTTTTAAATTACCAGTTTGTAATAAATAATTAGCATCCCGACGATAAAAAAA
Organism: Cheiracanthium punctorium; assembly: GCA_038373885.1. NCBI lineage: Eukaryota > Metazoa > Arthropoda > Arachnida > Araneae > Cheiracanthiidae > Cheiracanthium > Cheiracanthium punctorium. The sequence goes on from JAWZYV010016008.1 coordinate 25,841, forward strand.
ACTATGTAGTTCTGATGACGTGGTAAATACTGGAAAGGACCCTTTAAGCGGCAAGTGTTGTTGGTAATTGAAGATAGAAAAATGCAATATGTATAATATGCAATTTTTGAAATGTTTATTTTGATTTGGGTCAGATTTTTCTTTCAAGTTGAGAACTTAATATGCTTCAGAGCATATTTTTGAAGCTTTACGATAAAACTGGAGCATAAAAACAAATTTAACACAAGTTGTCAACAGATTCGGTGTACATTTTCTTGTTTTCTGTTGAATTCATCATTTCTTTAAAGTGATTCTCAACCAAGTGTATATTTGGCGAGAACTGGCTTCTTCTGCAATGGTTGCAGAGCTTAAAAAAATGCGGGTTTTTTGTTTTCTAATTAACCATTTTTTTTAAGGTTAAAAGAAAGTGAATGCGTTTTCCTGTTATTTTTCCAATCTGTGGTTTCGTATTATATTTCCCTCCCTCCACACTTACTCACACATTGGTCACCTAGTATGTGTATAACTGTATAAGTGACGATAGCTGGCGATACTAAATGATTCACTTTGCCAACGGGTTGTAAATACCTAAGCTCCGCCGATGTGAAAAAGTGTATGGAGTATAAGAGATCAGGTTTTTAAAAATAACTCTAAAACCCATTTTAATGTGTGTGTGTGTGGTGGGAAATAAAGTAAAATCCAAATGTCACGAAATAGAATGACGGCGCAAAACATGAGGAAAATGTGGAAAATTACTCAACTGGCACGAAAGCAGCTACTAACTCAAACAAAAATAAATTAAGCTAGGCGAAAAACCATCCATATCCTCTACAATCACTCTCTACTTATTATCAAAGAGGTACAATAAATAAATAAATAAATAAATCCGCAGTTAAATTACAGGTATTCATAAAGTAAACTTTTTTTTTAGGTTTCCTAGATATAGCATATAAAATCATGTTTAATCAAATAAATCTAATATTTCAACACAAGCTTCAGATGACATTTATTTGCTATCGAATATTTCGCACTATGTATCGATTCACCCGTAAACGTCTTAAAAACATGTAATAATAACATTAATGATAAATAAATAAATTATTATTTCTAATAATCATAATAAGTATTTATTTATTATTATTACTATTTAATATCCATATATACGCTATTCTGTTTTACAATACAGTATATATAATATATTAAAATGCAACAGTTGAGCTATTAAATTACTCTTACCTTTACCTTTAGTGCTGCACTAAAGGTAAAGGTAAGAGCAATGGCTGTAATGGAGACGACCTATTATCGCTCGTCATGGTAACACTGCGCCAAATATTACGTGAACTTTAACAGATGTAACAAATTACCCTCTTAATATCTTCAAAATTGTAATGCTGATTGCAACATTAAAAATAGCGGTTAATTTAAATTTTCATTGGCTTCACTAAATGCAAACAAAGAGGTCTAAATGGATCTGTTTCGACCAAACAAGTTTCTTTTGTGTTATTTCAAAATCCATAACAAATTCTTCATTGCGTGTGCTTGTGACGTAACTTTGTGTAAACGAATACTTGTATAAAGTAGTATATTGCCGTAATAAACTTGCATGTTCATAAATGTTTAATTCTGGTACATGCGTAATATAACAATGCCTGCTTGATAAAATATTGATGCTGTATTTTCAGACATACAGATCTATTTGTTATTTTATAAAAAAGCACACATCTGAAATATATATTTTTGATGCATACACTCTGTGTTCGCACAGGAAAAATCGATCTGTGTTGGTTAAAATAATTATCATTATTCAATGAATGGTACACTGGGCCATATTCCCATTAAATAATTTCATCTGTATTTGAAAACTCTGCAAAAGTGGATGTCAATCGACTGTAGTATAGTTCTCCCACCAGTCAAATCGTAAGGTGTTCTTTAAAGTACTTTTTTTAATACTAGCAGATGACCTGAAAAAGTTAGACATTTATTTTAGTACTTTCTACTTATTGAACTTGTCCAGGTTGTGAATGGTAAAACGCAAAAAAAATATATATATATATATATATATATTTTATTGGAAGAAATGTCTTTGCAGTATTTAATGCATATTTTAATATTATTTCAGATTTACAAAAGCATCTAAATAATCCTGTGATTGTTTTTCTTGTAAATTGTGTGTTATCAGTAGCTTCTGAAACGGTAGTTCTATATCGCTGTAAACAACAGTTCTACCAAAACCTCTTTTGTACACATCCATGCGCATAAAAAGCTTCTTGAAAATGTTCCTATTTACAAAATCTCATAAATTGTTTCGCAAGCAAAATACAACGAGCAAGACGAAACTTTGCAGAGGAATAAGGAACAGTTTCATGCCTTTCAATACTTACTTATGGTTTCATTTTATCGGATACACTGAAAAGTTCAAATATCCTTTGTCTCAGAAATTCCTTTCAGTGTTGCTTATATCCATAGCGTTATCCGTGTTCGATATTTTGGAGATGTATTCGATCCTAAATAATTTTATATCCACAGATCAGGACACACCCAAAAGCGTTTACATTTACAATGCTACGAGGATTATTGAGCTATGTTTGAGGGTTTTGACTATGCTCAATCGCAGGAAGTTCTTTGCTCTTTCCGAACATTTGGCAAAACTCTATGCTGCCGTTGCAACCAAGGATGCAAAAACTTTCGATATGAAAATTCTCATATCCGTGGTCTTGATCGCTCACGATATTGCACTGACAGCAGCTGCTATTTTATTTTACGGAATAGAGATGGATGTGGATTCCTTGGATTCGATATTTCACAGCGTTCTAGAGATTCTTGCACTTATGAAAATTTTATCTGGCTTTATTCCGGCTTATTTTTGCGTTTCATGCTACGTTCTACAGCGCACAATACTCGAGTTCAAGAAACGGGCTCAGCGACAAGACATGTCTATCGAACAATTAATGAGCATCCACACTAAAATATATAAAGCTCTTGTCATGGTGCATCGGCTTTTTCATAAATTGCTTGTTGCCTGTATGACGGCTTTAATGATATGGATCCTTTCCGACACGTATATTTTATTATTTGAAACTGAGGGACTCACGATGGCTTTTGCAAGTTCAATTTTTTTTGTTACGGATACTGCGAAGTTCCTGGTAATCTGCCTCTTTGCATCATCGGTAACGGAAAACGCTGCCAAACTAAAAGAAGTATTGCTACAGCTTCCCTTGGATGCCAAAGTGGCGGAGATTCTGCGTTTTCAAAATGTGATCAACAACAGGTTCTTTGGATTTACACTTTTTGATAAAATCAGCGTGGATAGAAGTCTTATCCTATCAGCCGGTGGTGCTATTATTACGTATTGTATGGTTTTATCAACATTCAATATGAATTCAGATTGCTCATAAGAAAGGTATCATACATGGAGTTTCTAACCAATCAGTAAAAACACAGTTCCGCGAAAAGAAACAAGAAAGAATTCTATTCGACAATTGATTGTACGCACTCAGGAACATTTAACGCTGTTGTGATTAAGCTTCTTCAACAATTGCTTGCCGTCACACACAGCCGGATTTTACAATATTCGCGTTCAAAACTCCAATATACGAAGTCAGCCATGACAGTCAAGTTACTTATTTTTTTTTTATTCTTATAGGTTTCTTGAATCCAATGACAGCCTGCATAATATTTGAATCGAATGTTTGGACGATCAACCACCATTGAAAAGTTTACCGTCTCCTAAATAACATATGATTATTGTTTAAATTGGAAGTTATTAAAAAGAAAAGTTCTCGTGTCTTATAAGTGTTTGGTGTAACTTTTATAATGGATTGCGAATATATTTGTGTTCGGGGCATATATTTGTGTATTCAAACAGGGTTTCTACAGACCTGGAAAGTCAGGGAATATCAGGGAAAGTCAGGGAAATGAATTTTGGCCAGGGAAAGTCAGGGATTTGTGAGAAAAACCAGGGAAATTGGCAGAAATTGAAGAAACGTCAGGGAAATGCAAGAAAAATTGAATTTTGCGGTAAAATTAAGAAACTATTTGCTGTTTGAACCAAAATATAGAAATTATTTTATTTTAATTTTCTCATTCAACCTTATAAATAATTTTAAAATGTGTTCTTTATGAGCATATCTTGTGCAGTTGAAATATGTTTAATTTTATCCTAAATTATTAGCAAACATGGTTTTTGTTGGAATCCAGTGATGTCAAATAAGATTGTTGAATATATTAATTTAATATTATTATTATTTGTAAAAAAGGGGAAAATATATAAAAAATTATTAATTAAAGGATGTAATGTTAAAAATAGAAATGCAAAATTCGGGAAAGCACTCTAGATAAAGTCAGGGAAGAGAGTGATAGATGTCAGGGAAAGTCAGGGAAAAGTCATTGCAAAAGATGTGAAATCTGTAAAAACCCTGTTAAAATATATTTATTATTATCTTTAGTTCTTTTTTGCAAAAACCAAAAGAAAACAAATCTTTGAGTTAAATTTAATGTAATGACTAACTTTATTGAGATAGAAAGTTATAAATTCATTAGAATCAGGCTACGTTATAAAGATTATAATAAAGTTCCTCGTCGTAGCTTAACGTTTGTGTTAATTGTAGTTGCTAATATTTGCTACTCTCCTCATTATTAGATAAGTAATAACAAAAATTAAAGAACACTAAAATTTTTTAAATTTTCGATTTTTAATTTTTTTTTTTTTAGCTTTGCCTTTTGAGAATGTCGTCATATGTCACAATTAATTGAATATTATAGAGACTCTGATTCAAGAGATAATTAATTAAAAAAAAATTCTTATCGGCAAAGTAAAAATTTTTTGGATGTTGGGGATGATTTAACAGATGATTTTTTATTTGATTTAGTATGTGCCAATCATGGTTTTTTTTCGATTTCTTTACATTTTTAAATGTTTAAATAAATCTATAGGTTTGTCCAAAAAAAGTTAAAAAATCAGCCTGTGTGCGTCAGTATGAAAACTCTGATGAAAGGGATCATTTTTGAACCACATATTTAGACTGAAGTAGACTAGAAGTATTTTGCAAATTACTATTTTTTTTAATTTAACCCTTTGAGGCGCAACCCTTTCCCAATGCTGAAAAAAGGGCAGCCGTTGCCATCGCTCGACTTAACTAACAGCAAGATGGCGGACGATCGAAATGTTCATCGCGTGACACAGATCCAGAGACCCTTTTTTGACGACAGCTGGCTGTGCACGGGCGCACCAGCTGCGTCAAAAAAGGATTTCTGGATCTGTGTCACGCGATGAACATTTCGATCGTCCACCATCTTGCTGGTAGTTAAGTCGAGCGATGGCAACGGCTGCCCTTTTTTCAGCATTGGGCAATCTATCCAGCTGTTCTCGCATTCTTCCATTTTTCAGCAGATGCCAGTGCTGTTTAAAAATAATCGTGACATTTTTTTTTTTTTTTTAATACGGGAAATGACGTACTAAAAAGTAAAGGATTCTCGGGAGCTATGTCACTCGCAACTATTTTTATAGAAACCAAATCTATTCTTCGTGACTGCCAACAGTCAAAACGTCAGTTTGGTGTTCCCAGAGCGGGAACACCGCGCGTTAAAGGGTTACGATAGCATGAAGTTTTTGAAAATTTAACTCTTTGTATCATCTGAGCTGTTAAACTTAAAGAAGTGTTGCTACAGGTTTCTTTAGAAATAAAAAGTTGAAACATGATTAACAGCAGCTTGTTTGAATTTACTTTTGACAAAATCCGCATGGATGAAAGTCTTTTCACCCGCCAATGCTGCTATTACATGTAATAGAATTGCTATTTAGTCTCTGTAAAGTCAGATTGCTTATAATAAAGATATACATAGAAGTTTTAACAAATTAATAGGACATCGCACAGGAAAGATGACCAAACAAAATATTGGATTTTATTGAATTAACTTGTAGTTTAATCCTTCTGCATTTAGATAAACGACTTTTTAAAAAAAGTAGCATTTTGAAATTTGTTCAGATTTCTTAACAATAAAGTAATGAAGATGTCCTTTTTCACTAATTGAGCTTTAAAATGGACTGCTCTGCCCTCTGCATATGCAGCGTTTTAATCTTTGAGGATATTAAATGTGCTGAAACTTGTACTGAAATTGAGTTTAAAATGTCTGGCTACCGTTTTCTATTCTGTTACAGATGAAATTATGTGTAAAATTTGTATTAATGTTTCCATTATTTTATTATGTTATTAAATTCATTATTTTACTATGCTGTTTTATTATGTTATTTCATTATGTTATTAAAATGCAATTATTAAATTCATTATTTTATTATGTTATTTCATTATTTTACTAAAGTACAATTGTGTTGGAAGGTGTTTTGTAAATGATATATTTTGTATGGTTCATCTTTCTTGTTTTATAACAGAATGGGTACTATAGATGCCATAGCTAACTATATATAAAAATTAAAGGATTAACAACAAAATATGAAAAAGGTTATTTACATCAAAAACTCTTATACTCATCGAATTAGAAACTTTATATTTCTTAGAAGGACTAAAATGTATTACTCTCGACAGTTTTGTTTTTTTCCTTAAACGAATTTAAAAAATAGATTAATAAAAGTAAACAGACATTGTGAAGTTCAGAAAGCGGTTATTCCCTTACTACTACATTGTATTAAGAGTAATCCTTAAATGCTTACGCATGTTTGGTAAACAAGAAACATAAACGTATCAAAATTCTTAAAGCATTTTAATTCAAAAATAATGAAATAGGTTTAAATATTAGTTTTATATTTTTAGTAATTTAAAATGTTAGATTTATATTATTCTAGAAAAAAAGGACATTCCATTAATATTTTATGCAACGTCGTATAATCCAATAAAATGTCCATGAGAAAAAGGATTTTATCAAATCGTTTTATAATGAACTGCGTGTGTTTACTCTTTTAGACCGAATGCCAAATCAAAAATAAAAAAGAAGTATTAAAAGTAAATTATGTTTTTTCTCTCAACAAACGAAGACTTTTAAGTGCGGATTCTTTTGAAATTACTGTAGGGAATCAGATTACAAATGCTTTTAAGGGACTATAAAAACGATTCGAATAAGAGAATTAAAATTTACTGATATGATGGATTTTAATAAGCGAAATGGCTAGGGTGCATTAGAATTTTCGTTTTCGAAAAAATTATGCCCGAGGACAAAAATCTTGGAAGATAATTGAATAAAGGTTTTCACGACGAAAACTTGATTCTAATGAAGGATTAAGAATTGTATTTAAATTTGAACATTGCGTTCTACTCGAAAATTTATAAGTAATCTTTCCATTTTGTTAATTTTTGAGGTCCAGGCTTAATGTTGTTACGAAAGAATTCAAGGAAAATTTATGTGTTGTCTTACGATACTTTTTCCCTCCGTTTTTGAGTTTAATCACGTGGCTGTCATATAAAGTAAATGTACTTGTGAAGTAATTAATTTACCGGATAAGACTGCCCATCAACTACTTCGACTCTAAAGACTAGGAAGAGAGAATTTCACAAATTTGACATAAGATAAAAGATTGATAATTTAAAAAGCGTTTTAGAAGTTTCACAATGCACAGGTCTTTAGAATTTAAAAATACGTTTACTTTCTGGATACTGATTATTATAACGCCTCTTTTTCTGCAATATAAATGAGAAGAGAAGATAAGGAAATGAAATACTTTTTTGTTATTTCGCAAGCTAAACGGTACGATTATACATAGTCGTAACTACATGGGGTCGTGTAGAAGAATTTTTATATTTTGTGACATTGCTTATTGTAGGAGGAAATTAAAAGATGATTGTGAAGCAGTGCACAAAAAAACCAAGATAACCCACAAAGAGAATTACGCAAGTACTAAAAGATATAAAGTAGACAACTGTTTTAAATCCAATATACATACAGTTTCAAGCACATGAAAAATCATCCCTGCTACATATGAAACGCCTAAGACTCCATTGACTCAAATCGTTGCACTAATGATGAGTCTTCCTTGTTAAATTCAAAACCGTTGTCTATACCTTTTAACTTTATGTTTTTAACTGATGCAAACCTCTTCGTGTGTTTTCTTGTTTATTTTTGCAACTTTCTTGATGCTGGTAAGTTAAAAAAATATTTAAAATATGACAAGATTTATGAATATATTGAAATAAGGAGAAAAATAAGAAGTAATTCTCGGATGATGATAATGATTTTTTTTTCATTTTTTCAAGTGTTATGGAGATACATATTTAATTTTAATAATCACTTAATTTGTCTTTCTTTAATGTAATCTATCCAAAATCATGTATTCTAAATCTTTTCTGTTCTCATTTTTCGGTCACTTCGGCTTTTAAAACTGTATATTCGTTTTCCCCGTATGCACTATTCTTAATTATTTATTTCGTCTCTTCAGACATGGTGGCACCGTTGTGCTAAAAATAGATTCTATTGCGTCCGTTTGCAAAATCAACGTACTTTTTGATCCCCCTTTTGGCATCCTGTTCGCGTAAGTTATATTTTTGTTGCCCTGCGACATCTTTAAAATTATTTGCTCGCGATTACGTCATTTTAATTTTATTGGATTAACTGTTAGGGCTGCTCTGGAATTGGCGTTATTTATCTCTGCCAAGTTATTGTTCTCGCCAATGTGTAATTCTCGACTGGCGTAATTTTTAATTGATTTCATTCCATCTTAATTTTAGTGTCCATATAGGATGTAATTTTATTTAGCTGAGCCACCACCGCCCCTTATAATAATGTTTCAATAGTATCTTTTAAATAAATAGCTTTAAGCATTCAATGTCTTTTTCTTTACTGCAACTAAGTGCATTCGAACCTGGATTTTTAACCGTCACAACGCAGTTTTAATAATTTAAAATACCTGTAAGCAATTAACTTCTTTACATCAAGTATAATTAGATTTTTTTTCATTTTGTCAATTATTTTTCGAATATCAGTTATCTGATGCCCAGTGGCGTATCCAGAAAATTTTCATGGGGGGGTTACGGTTACTACAACTCACACATATTATACGATTATGTGGTAAGGGAAAGAAGAATATACATTTTGTATGGCAAAAAATTCCTAATGGGGAGGGAGAAGTTGTGACCCCCCTATCCCCCCTCCTTGGCCACGCCACTGCGATGCCATTTGCTCTTTTAGCACCACTTGATACTTTAAACAGATGAATTAATTTCGAATTATATGCGCCATTTTCTATGTATTTAATTACTGAAATGAATTCTAATTTATAATTGCTTACAGTAATTATCCGATTTCAAAGCATCCGCTGCGCATTTCATCTTCAGATAAAAGTTTGTTCAATAGTTACGCCTGCTAATAGCGATCCGGAAAACATGCAAAAATTTTGGAAGCCAAACTTCAACGATCTTCAAATACGACCGACGAAAGCTTTGTTATGAACGTAAAAGTGTCTTAATTAAATAAGGCGGGATCAATGAAAACAAAATTTCAAATTACGACGACGGTTTGGAACGAAGGTTCAAGATGAAACGAATGTTTTTCGAGCGGTTCCATTGAAAGAGCCCGTCTCATTGCCCCACCTACTCAAATGTAATTAACACTTTCACCTTTTAACGCGCAGTGCTCCCGCTCTGGGAACACCAAACTCTGACGTTCTGACTGTTGCCAGTCACGAAAAATAGATTTGATTTCTATAAAAATAGTTGCGGGGACATAGCTCTACGAGAATCCTTTACTTGTCATTTCCCGTAAAAAAATTGTCACGATTATTTTTAACAGCACTGACATCTGCTGAAAAATGGAAGAATGCGAGAACAGCTGGATAGATTGCCCAATGCTGAAAAAAGAGCAGCCGTTGCCATCGCTCGACTTAACTACCAGCAGGATGGCGGACGATCGAAACGTTCCTCGCCTGCCACAGAGATAGAGACCCTTTTTGACGACAGCTGCCTGTGCTCTAGATCTGTGGCACGCGATGAACGTTTCGATCGTCTATCGTCTTGCTGGTAGTTAAGTTGAGTGATGGCAACGGCTGCCTTTTTCAGCATTGAGAAGGGGATGTGCCTCAAAGGGTTAAAGAGACAATCTCGAATTAAAATGAATCATTGAAGTAAAATTTAACGTAAGAAGTACATTCAGCGGTTTCCTGTTCTTCTGTGCACAAATGTAGGAAACCAGGATTCGGGCAAGAAATTTAAGTGAGAAGATCTCTTTACCTATGCATACTCCCGGAAAAACTCGTCTTCATGCTCTACTTCATCCCACATTTTTTTAAACGAATAATGTCCACATTCTATGGAAGCGTAATGTTTCCATATCTTCTTCCCGAAATCTGAAAATAGGGGGGGAAATCATTGAATCTGAAGAAGTTTCTTCAATTGATAGGAGAGAAAAAAAAGAAACGGATATTCGTGAAAAAACGGAGATATTCCGTCAGCACTACTGCTAAAAAAAAGTCCGAGAATTCAAGAAGTAATTTTTGAGAGCGCGTCTTTATACACTGATTCATCCCTCAGCCTCCAACGGATAATTTTCGTTATCCTTGGAAACATTATATTTCTGTGAATTCTTCCCGAAGAACTGAAGAAAATAATAATAAAAAAAAATCTTTGAATCTGAAGAAGTTTCTTTAATTGGAAATAGGATTGGGGGGGGAATGGATAATTAACGGCGATATTCCGTCAGCACTGCTTTCAGTAAAATTTACTATGCCTTTATTATGTGGGCACCTAGTAGGTGGACAACGTTGCCCCTATGAAGGGACGGACACAATGAGAGCCACGCTCAGTTGGGGATTGAACCCCGACCACCGGGTGTTGAACCAGAAACCGTAGAACGGTGCTTTATCCACCGTACAATGTTGTCGGCTACGACTGGCAACAGTTCTCCAAAACTTTTTACGAAAAAATAATTTGTCGGGCATGGCCGCCGGGATAATGCGTAAGTACCAAAAAATGTTAATAGTCAAAGTTAGCGTAGAGCAAACATCATATTTTTATTTTTACTCGTTTTTTCTTACTTTAAAAGTGTGTTTGGTAGTTTGATGTAGTCTGCTAAGTGCTCATATGTTCACGTAAAGTAATACCGGGGCTTACGACGCACATTTTTTTGAACTTGTGTAAAAAATCCCAGGTTGCACATACAATAAAATAAATCATTCTGTGCTATTTAGTGTAGAATATAACGCATGTGTACTGCGGCAAAAACAAAATAAAAATATAATTAATATTTTCCAACATTTCTTTTTTTCTATAACATTGCACTGCAGGTGAGACATCGGTCTCGTGCGGAAGTTATGTCGCACCTGTCAGAAAATGATGAACGACCCTGAAGAAATTTATAAAATACTAAATAAAAAATATTAAAATAAATATTCATATCTGGACTCTAGTTACCAATGTAATAATAAAAGAAACTAAATAAGTACAAAGAGACGTATTAGCAGGTTTAAATCAATAAGGGTCTTCCGATTAAATACTTATTTTTTTAATTTTAATTTTAATTGTTATTTCATCAACAACGTAACATCAGTGAATCTGAAACCAAAAGAAAAAAGAGCGAAATAGGTTTTATTTTGTTTATTTGTTTTATTGTTTTATTCTTTTTTTCAACTTTGTTGTATTTGTTTATAAAATGTGGGTGTTTCTAATAAAACTTGTAAAAAATTAAAAACTTATCTGGTTGTTAAGAAGAATATTTCATTTAAGCCAGAACGTTAAAATGAAAAATTATTACAATTACAATTAACGACTAATAATATGCCCAACTTGGTGTGTCTGTACAAAATGAAAGAAAAAAAAAGTTTACAACACAATTAAATCCAGCAAATATACTCTAGTTCATAAATTCAGTAACATAAAAAAGGGGACAAGGAGAGATAAATTAAAATTTTACTAAAAGCGCCATCCCGTACAAAAGAAACTGCGGCGTGTATGCCGGAATGCCAGTGCGGCATGTATCTCATTTTGTACGGTACAGAAAAGACACGTCACAGTCGCCTGTCTTTGGAACGGAAAGTAGCGTAGCCATATACACAGTACATACAGCTGCTAACTTAGTTTTGACTTAGAAATCATGCATGGATTCAGTAATTAGCATAAAAAACACTTAAGCATAACATTTTCAAAAACTGGATAGAGAAATCATGCGCGTATCTCAGAATAGGGATTGTATATTAGTTACAGCTAAGGCACTGAAAGAGATTCCTGCTATACACTAATTAAGGAAATCTCACTGCACACCTATACTTCGCATGTGACTGCTTTCTATCGACAATTACAAGAAATACAGAGAGTCCCGGATGCGGCGACCCGGAATCACCCTAAAATCTCACTGCACGCCTATACTTTGCAAGTGACTGCTTTCTATCGACAATTACAAGAAATACAGGGGGTCCCGGATTCGGCGACTTTCCCGGAATTACCCTATTCCAAAGCAATACATTTGATGATAGAAATAAAATTACATCGCATTATGTAGGCAATTTCAAATATTTTAATTGGAAAAATTATCGAGAAAATGGTTCCAAATAAATGATTTTTTGTGGTTTAAAAGTTAAATTTGTGAGTTTCAAAAAATAGTATAATGTTAACTAAAATATATTTTCCATCGCTTCTTAAATATGTGCAATTTTCATTCAAGAAGCCCTAACTGTATTTCAAATTTCGCAAAAGTAATGTATGAATTTAAGAAAAATCTGCTTCTAAAGTTGTTCTGCTTTAGTATTTTAATTTTTATAAAACATTAATTAAAAATGAGAAAAAAATATATACAAATGCGCTTCCCTGATCATTTTAGTACCCTAAAGCTTTCCCCATTTACCATTGCCAAAGAAATTAGAAAATCTGTTCCACAAAAGCAAACTTGTAATTAAATAATGCCTAAATAATTAAAGTTTTTATGGATATATTCTAAAACTTAATGTAACTCTCTAGTTGAATGAAAACGTTTTCATCGCCACAATGCAATTAACTTAAAATACAATAAAACAGCTTTTTAATTATCTCTTTTCTTCTAAAGATAGACTTATTTTACAACAACAACCTTCAAAGCTACGAGGTATTTAATGTTTGTAATTTACATAAAACAATATAGATTGCTGTTATATTCTATTTGTCACTGAACTTCGATTCCTCCAAAAAGTCCCAAAAGGGGGAACTGAAGAATTCATTTAAAACTATTAAATAGAGTATGAGTCTCGTGCCCTTATTCTGCCTCAAGGGGAACGTCAATAGATTAATCTTCTTATAAATAAAAATGAAATTCTGTTTGTTTGTTTGTTTGTTTGTTTGTTTGTTTATTTGTTTGTTTGTGGATTTGAGTTGTATACAAATCCACAAAAATGGACCTATCAGCCTGAAATTTTGCAGAGATATGTAAAATAATATAGAATAAATCATAGTCCACTTTAAAACTTTGAAAGTCCACCCGTTCCCGGAATTTAAGAGATTTTTTATGTTCTCCACGCAAAAAGCTTTCCGTAATTGTAACCCCTGTAGTGAAAAAAGTGTGAAATAAGGATCGTGGTTGCCATGTGTGGCGATTTTGCCGAATAAAATGTTTTAAATTCTCAAAGTAAAAATAAAAGAATAATAATGATTTTTTTTTGTTAGTTTATATTCGTAAGGTTATATATTTTTTAATTATAATATCGTGTGCATGGGAAATCGGAGCAGGAATGAAATGTTTTATACGCAAAACAATAAGAATTGAAGATTTCCGAGGCTAATATGTTAAAATTTTTTAGTTTGGCGAAAAAATAAAATCGCTCAAATGCCGAGAAAGTGAGTTCTAGCCTTGGCGCTATTTATCGTAATTTAATCGTCTGCTATTTGGGTTATGAATACACCTGCGTATAAGTTTTTGAAATTTTCATTCAGTTGGAATTGTGCATTTTTCTGAGCAGCTTTTCTGCATCTAATGTATTACATCCAGAAAAAAGGATGTTAGAAATATCAATTTTAATTTTGTTTAATCACACTCATGAATAATGATACACTTTCCAACTTAATGAAAGAAGGAACGAAAATAGGGAAGACCCATGGATTATAACTCTTTTTATATATAGCACTTTAGTGCGTATTTAAAAATCTGAAAGTGTGTCAGATTTTCTATGATTCTAGCGCTTGGCGCAATTTAATGAGAGGGTATTTTTAAAAACAAGCGTAGGTTATCTTATAAATAAAAATGAAATTCTGTTTGTCAATTTGTTGATTTGGGTAGTATACAGTTCCACAAAAATGGACCTGTCAGCCTGAAATTTTACACAGATATCTAAAATAATATAGAATAAATGATAGTCCACTTTAAAACTTTGAAACTCCACTTAAAAACGTTTTCCTCCTGAATGGTTCTCTTAATTTCCGTTCCCGGAATTTAAAAGATTTTTTATGTTCTCCACGCAGAAAGCTTTACGTAATATTAACCCCTGTAGTGAAAAAAATGTGTGAAATAAGCATGTTGGTTGCCATGTATGGCGATTTTGCCGAATACAATGTTTTAAATTCTTAAAGTAAAAATAAAAGAATAATAATGATTTTTTTAGTTTATTTTTTTAGGTTATTTTTTAAATTATAATATCGTGTGCACATAAGAAATGAGAGCAGGAATGAAATGTTTTATACGCAAAACAATGAGGATCGAAGATATCCGACACTAATATGTAATTTTTTTTAGTTTGGCGAAAAAAAAAATGGCTGATAGGCCGATTTTTAGAGAGTGAGTTCTAGCGGTTTGCACAGTTTTAGGCTTTTTGGCGCAATTTACTGAGAGCTTAAGGGAATAGCATTTTTGAAAACAAGTGTATAGGTTTTCTTAGAATACAGCATTAAATTTTAACTATCCGTGCAGAAATAATGCAGTTATTAGGGCATTTCAAGCGATGTAGCTTCAGAATTCTCGCCAATTGAGTACATTGATTTAACTTGGGGGAAATCCGTCAAATTTCAGAAAATTGAAATCTTTGCATTTAGTACATCGAGGTAACGATGAATAAAACATGTTATAGTTGATAATTTAAAAAATGCGGCGGTATTAAGGGATTCCACTTTTCAAATAAATGCCTGGCGGTCGAACCATTTCCCATTTTGATTGCTGCTAAGTCAATGCTTCGAATGATTCCCTGAAAAAACTCTTGCAAAATGGCGTATGCTGGCACTTTGGCGAGGCTTAGATTTGAAACTGGATTTTACTTGAGACTGGTATATACGTATAATAAGACTGGTTATAGATAAAAATGAATGTTGGTATGTGTGTAGGAGGTTGAAAAACTCCAGCACCGTTTCACCGAACACCATGAAATTTGGTTCACCTAAGTCTTTTATCATGGAGAAGGTTCTTATGCTATCCGTTTTCCTCTAACTTTTCACTAGGTGGCGCAGCAGAACGTCGAATTCTATTCCGTTTAGCCGTTTGCTATGCGAATATCGTCCAACCAATTTCGATGAAATTTGGTACACGCGAATATTAGAACACGGAGAATATTTTTCACTATCCATTTGCTGTAACTTACCGCTAAATAGCGCTGCAACGCATCAACTTCTATACCGTTCGACCGATCGGCATAAAATTTTTTATACTTACACATTTGAGAACGAAGAATATATTCTAACTGCGTTACTTTTGATGTTACTCACCACTAGATGGCACTGCAATGCATTATTATTTTAACTCGCCACTAGATGATGCTGCAGCAGGCCAAATTTTTGACCATTCAAACGGTGGCTATGAAAATCAGTATGCATAGCTATTTGAACAATGAGAATATTTTGGCGTTATCCATTTTGCTATAACTCGCCACTAGATGACGCTGCAGCAGGCCAAATTTTTGACCATTCAAACGGTGGCTATGAAAATCAGTATGCATAGCTATTTGAACAATGAGAATATTTTGGCGTTATCCATTTTGCTATAACTCGCCACATGACGGCGCTGTAGCAAATCATTACTTTAATTAACCACTAGATGGCCCTGCAGTGTATCACTTCTTGACTGTGCGAATGATCGCTATGAAAATAGGTATACATAGATATTTGAACACGGGGAAGAGTTTGGCACGATCCATTTTCCTATAACTTGACACTAGATGTCGCGTCAACACATGAACTTCAAGACTATTCAGCCGATCGTCATAAAAATTCGTATACATCGATATGTGAATGCGAAGAATATTTTTGCCGTATCCGTTTTGCTAAAACTCGCCACTAGATTGTGCTACGCCTCATCGCCTTTTGCACCGTAAAAACGATTGCCTTGAAATTCAGTATGCATGATTATTGAACACAATATAACGCGATATCCATTTTGCTATATCTCTTTATTACAATATATAGTAATCACAACAAATATTAATATCAAAAAGTTCATTCATTCCCGTGCGAAGAACGGGTACTTCAGCTAGTTTTTAATAAAATGAGAGACATAATAAGGTGAGATTAACCGCATGCGCGTTCTAAATTTACAATAAATAAATAAAATACGGGTGTGCGTCACGAATTTTTGAAACACTGAATCTATAGAGAATTTTTTGCACTCGTTCGGGGCGTACGTGGATCCATATTGTACTCATTTTTAGTAAAGCCATGATAATTATTTTAGTAAACTCACTGAAACCATTTTAAAGGTTGAAATTTAAGGTTGAAAATTTTTTAAATAAATAAACTACGAAAACAAAACTCTTTTCCCCCCTTTTACATAAATGTTCAAATTTTCATCTGAAAAGTAATTATCTTTTAAACTTTGTAAAATTACGCTAAAAAATTAAGAATAACCAGCTCCTAAAATATGTTAACTACTTATTCAAACGAAATATAATTACTTGTACAAAGTACTGAAACGAGTGATAAAAAAAAGTTTTTAATTATTCTATTTCGGTAAAAGTGTTTTTTTTTAGCACAGTAAGTAGATATGGAGGTAACAATAGTTGTCTTACTTATAAGATAAAATAATCACTAAAACTAACTTTTTGGCCATATTTAAAAGTCGAGTAACATTTAGAATGTCGAAGAAATTTCTAAAACTGTTTCATAAATTCAAACATTTTTAGAAAATGCCTGAATAGGTAAATGCAAATTTACAAAAGTTTGTCCTGCAAAGAAAATTTTAATAAAAAGATATTTGTTCTTCTGCAATGCAGCAAAAACAAGATAGATAAATCATGACAAAAGCATCGATTATAAAACAGTTCCAACATAACAATATTTTCGAGCCAAATTTGGTGAAGTATTGTACTTATATTTAATGATTAAAGTAAAGGGACATGAGGGCTGTTTATCTAAGGGGGATTCCTTGGACGCTCGATCTTTTTGAATATTTCTGACGCGTATTCACGTTAAACGTGGAGAAAAACGCCCCAAAACTCCAGTGCGTTAGATCGACAGCCACGTGGTAGGCCAAAACGCAGGACCTTAACTCTTCGACAGAGATAATATTAAAAAAGAAGCATAATTTAATTTTGCGAGATCTTTTAAAAGAACTCTGAAATTTATTTCCATCTTTCAACTAGAGATTAAACAGTTATAAACACTCATACTTATTGTATTGTGCTTGAAAAAGGATGCATGTCTCTACACTGCCATAGACGGTATTATGGTGGGTGCTCCTGTAGAACTACAAACGTTATAAACACTACTTTCGATTGGCATCATTACTTTGCCATCCTTAATAACTTATATCAATTTCATTTTGTTTGAAATAGACAAAACGAGTTTGAAACATGCTTTAGAGTATGATTAACCATATAGCGTAGCTCCTGTAAAAGAACTAAAAATTGCTTCATACACCTTTCTCAATTGGGTACATGGTACTGTACATAGGAATAACTTGTAATCCATTCATAAGCACGTACGAAAAGATAGACGGGCAGACAAACAGAAATCAGAAACACCTTAGGAGGGGCGTCGTTAAAAATATAAACATCCCTTTTATACAGAACGTATTGAAATTCTGCTGAAATTATTAATTCTGATAACTGCCTAGCCTTTTAAGATATCCAATGGGAATTTTAACATTCGTTGCTCTATAAAGTGGAGTTGAGAACAGCATTAACGATCTGCTTTTTTCTCGAAACGCATAAATTGATGCTAACAATTCAAAAATAACAATTTACTAATTAATTAAAAAGTTATCTTTCAAGTGTTCTTTGAAATCTTTATTTTGTCGTTTAAAAATGCTACATTGTTCTGCAACTTTGAATATCGTGATGTCTCTCTAAATCACTTTGACGGAAATTGCAATTATTCTTGCGAATATATTTAAAGCTGCTTTTGTTGAATGAGAATTTTCGGAGATTATTAAAAACAAAGGATGTACTGAAGTGAAATGCATGAAGAAGAGATCTTGTTTCACGTGCAGTTTCTCTTTCCGAACAAACTTATGAAACGTTTAATTATTTTAATTAATGGTTGCATTTATGAAGCAGATTTAATTTCTTTGACATTCTGAAAATTGCTAGGCTTTAAAAGATCACTTTGTATTTAAATTTGAAGAATTTGTAGAGCACATTTGTAAAACAATATTACATTTATTGTTCGTTTCCGCATTAATGTGTTTAAAAGAGAAAATAATTTAAATACTTGTTTTTCAGTAATTCAGACAGTAATTTTAGAAAATTTAAAAAGCTAATTAGTGTTTCCAGAAAATTTCTTCCCTACATGTTTTAAAGCAAAGTCGCTTTACGCGTCTATCTGTTTATCCGCTAACTCCACCTAAACGACGCAACGGATTTTGATGTGGTTTTCACCATCAGTAACACAATTTTTCACGGAATGTTTTATATATATATATAATATCACCCTACTGCAATAATATGCACGTGTATCGAAGAAAAAGACAACATTTACGCCTTCGAAAAGAAGTTTCCAGATTAAAACACGCGAAATAACTGTAATAATCGGTTCATATCCTATAAAAGGTCAGTGAACACCGTGAAATTAAGGATTTACGTATTGCAAGTGAGACTAACGTTATTTTGATGTCAAATGAAATGAACGAATCAAATGCTAGTGAACTCAATTATGACGTTGTTCGAAAAACAAGATTGTTTTGCCACTCTAAATGCGCGAGTTTAAGTCTGTGATCGAGCAACTGAGTAGCAGAGAGTATACAAATTTAAAAAGTGTAACTTCTTGAAAATTAACGAGAGAATATTTTTTCTTGACGTAGTGTATTTTACTACTTTATTTTGAATATTTTTTCAGTTCACATTGATTACTTATCCCTAATAAATAAAGAATTAAATCATGTTACTATTTTTATGGGATACCCTGTATATAAAATATATTTTTGTCCGGCGTGCAATAACGTCCATTAAATTAGGAAATATTGCAATTTGCAGGAGGGATAACATTCGAAATGCTTAGTATTCGCAGTGTTCTTTGATATTCCATACTTTTTCTTTTTCATTTTCTATGCTGCATTGAAATCCGTCATGCTGCAATTAGGGTTCTGAGTCATGTAACGTTTAATGTGTATAACTAACGGAAGTCGATAGTGCATGTTAATTAGAGAAGAAAATTTAAAAAAAAAGTAAAAAAAAATTTTTTTCAGTACTCAAATAATGGTTAAAAATCATGGCGTGATTACAACACTGGATAATTCATCCCAGAAGGCATTTAGTAAAAGGACGTTTTTTTAAACTTTCAGGTAATGGAAAATAAAATATTTTAAAAAATAAACGGAGAAAACATTGCAATTTTATCCAGTCGCTTTTATCGTTTTGTTTTGTTTATTAGTAAAATCCAATCTTTTTTCAACATTGACCACTTATCCCTAATGGATAAAGAATTAAACCATCTAACCCAATCAATATTTATGTCTGGTTTCATCAAATTGGGCGCACGCAAAAGCAATTCATAAAAACATCTACATTGTTATCCGATACCACGAAAATGATTCCTATTGTTAAACGGGTAACAACAACATTTACAAAGCAAGTTCAGCGAAAAAAATAATGTATGCTATCGGTAATTTTGCGTACCAAAAATTAACGAAAGTATGTTATATCAGGAATAATTTATACATTTGTTACTACGCAAGTTATAGTAACCATTCGTGCTACAAAACAAATATGCAGTAACTGCGCAGGTCTTGACAGACGAAGTAAATGAATTTTGCGCACATTATTCTTGTTTCAAACAAGAAAAAACAACAGCATTTTTATCCGTTCCTATAAATGAGTAATACTAATGTGTGTTTAATGGACATCAGTAATAACTGTATAGTTCTGATAGAAGAATGATTTTTCTATGGATGTGAGTGTGTGTATAATAAACTTCACGTGAATTAATCTTATTCACGTGAGTCATTTAATGATACAAAATTTGGTAGGCATACACGCTTAAACCCAAAGAGCGAAAAAAACGATGGATTAGAGAGCAAAAAAGAAAATTCATGAATTCGATCCGCTTGCATCGAAACCTACCGCTTGCCCCAAATCGAAACCGCTTGCCCCAAAAGTGCTCTTTAAGAAGTCTTTTTTTTCTGAGAATTCTCCTCCTCGCTTTCTGTTCTCCAAAATACTGATAACGTTCATTCACGCATATTTCGCTCCGCTCTTGTGATCGAAAAACGCTCCTAAAGGAGAAGCGCACTTTTGAAAACTGCGCCAAAAATCGCTCCGACTGATCGAATTCCGCTCGTTTGGTTTAAGCGTGTGTAGAAACATTTAGCACACTACATAAGTACTAGACAATGTTTTAGAATGTGCTCAAAGTAAGGAATCTTACGATTTTTCAAAAATCTTACCCATACTTAGATTCGTATTATTCTTAAATTAAGAGTAGATTCAGTCTCGTCAAAATATGTTTGAATTTTTAATTAAAATGAAAATCTGAATACTTTAATATTTACAAGTGTATTAAAAAAATCATTTAATATCTATACAAAGTATATCAGCAGTAAAGTACATTAAACAAATATGCAACTCTTTCCAAAACAATTTAAAATCAACCCTTTTAAAAATAATATGAATCGTAAAACTCAAGATGGTA